>SJYQ01001064.1:20530-56095 GCA_006410935.1 Redunca redunca | reverse complement strand
TTTGTTTTCTCTAAAAATATCTATTGTATAAGTTAAATATTTTTTAATATAATTCATATACTAGAGCTCACTCTATCCTTAAGTGTGATATAAATTCTCACAGTAATCTATAAGAGCTATTATTATCATCCTTCATCTGACACAGTAGTGATAGTCATTAAGGATGCCCATAAATATTATAATACTCCTCCCTCTGGGTGCATGGTAAATTGGGAACAGATGAATGATTCTTTTGGTCAAAGAAATGTGTGCGAAAGTAGTCTTTGTCATTTTCATGAAAAAAAAAAAATGTTTTAAGTGCTCATGTGTGATTCTCAATGTCCCTTTCCCATTGCCTTGATGTTTTCACCAACCTAAGTCCCAGAGACTACCAGAAGTAAGGACCCCCTGAAGAGCAACTTGAATATGTAGAATGGTTGTTAAAAAAACATTTTGTCGATTTACTGAGATTTTGGACTTTGTTGCTGCAGCGTAACCTAGCTCTTCCTGACTGATAATTGATTGCTACTTATAACTTACTGTTGTTTAGTCTGGAACACAAATATCTACTTTTTTTGGAAGGAAGAAAAAGGGGGGGAAAAAACGCCTTTATGTTGCTGCTGGGTCTTCTCACCTTTCCTTCTTTCAATTCCTGTCTTCCTATCATAAATCTTGAGCCCTAAAATGGAATTCTTTTAGACTCTCAGGCAGAGGTGGAGATACAGAGGCTTATGGATGGAAGTTTGTTTATGGATACAGAAGCTAAACATGGAAGNGTTGTTTAGTCTGGAACACAAATATCTACTTTTTTTTGGAAGGAAGAAAAAGGGGGGGAAAAAACGCCTTTATGTTGCTGCTGGGTCTTCTCACCTTTCCTTCTTTCAATTCCTGTCTTCCTATCATAAATCTTGAGCCCTAAAATGGAATTCTTTTAGACTCTCAGGCAGAGGTGGAGATACAGAAGCTTATGGATGGAAGTTTGTTTATGGATACAGAAGCTAAACATGGAAGCTTTCCATTTAGGACTCAATAGAAATAGCTTGTTTGCTATATTGGAAATATGGTGGGAAAAAATGCTGACTTGGAATATCAAGTATCTTTTCTTTCTTACTGTAAGTTTTGAAGTATTAGCTGGAATCGTGTGAAATTATCATTTATATGGGTCAGAATACTTAAATAATGATAAAATACCTTCAAGATGGTCACCTCTGAGCCCTTCATATAATGGTGGAAAGATTGCTAATTTCATAAGATGCACTTCTGAGTCACATAGTCTGAGAAGCTGACTCAAAATCCTCTTACTAATACTATTTCCACAAACTTCTTTGCTTCTTTAATATTAATGTCTCCAAAGATGCCTATTATCTCACTTTATTTTCACAACAACTCTGTCACCTAAGTCGGCTAGGAATTAATTTCTACTACTATATTTTATATAGTATTATCTATTTTATGTATAATAATGTATATCCATTAATCCCAAACTCCTAATTTATCCTCCTAGCCTTTACCCTTTGGTAATGTCATTTGGTCATTTTTGTTTTATATATTGATATAAGTTAATTTGTATTATTTTAGATTCCACATATAAGTGATATCATATGATATCTGTCTTTGACTTACTTCACTTAGTGTGATAATTTCTAGGTCCATCGTGTTGCTGCAAATGGTATTATTTCATTCTTTTTTATGGTTAAGGTGGCGCAGTGGTTAAGAATCTGCCTGCCAGTGCAGGAGATGTAAGAGACGAGAGATGAGAGTTCAATTCCTGGGTTGGAAAGATCACCTGGAGTAGAAATGGGCAGCCCACTCTAGTATTCTTGCTTGGAAAATTCCATGCACAGAGGGACCTGGCAGCTACAGTCCATGGGTTGCAAAGAATTGGCCACAACTGAGCACACACACCATACCATATAACCTAATTTTTTTGATGTGTATTTTTTTAGAGCCCTTACGTTTTACAGGAATATATTCAAACACTTAACAGATGTAACTTAATGGGTGAGGTTTATATCAGAATATTACGAGAGGAGGGAAAGTAGATATGGGTATAGATGAAAAAAATTGGCCATAAAGGAAACTGGTTGAAAGATACAAGAGGATTGCTTATGTTTTCCTATCAATTTTTGTGTATGACTGTGATAACAGTCTCTTAATGTGTATACAAATTTGTTAAAATGATTTTATTCTTATTCCTTATATCAGAATAAAATTGCAAGTCCAAGTTTAGCTTTAGTGGTAGCAATCAACAAACATGCTAAAGTAATACTACAATAATTTTTGACCTCTGTGCTTACTTTTTTTATTCTTCCTCAGCCTGTCTAGATTATAAGCTAATTCCTATTAGCTTTCTAACAGCAGATCATTTTAATAGAACATTCTGTCCCCTGTGGAATTAGGAGAAATGAAAAACTTTAACAACTTTTATTGTGATTGTTCAGTCATTTAGTCATGTCTGACTCTTTGTGACCCTATGGACTGCAGCATGCCAGGCTTCCCTGTCCTTCATTATCTCCCCAAGCTCGCACAGATTCAGGTCCATTGAGTTGGTGATGCCATCCAACCATCTCATCCTCTGTTGTCCCCTTCTCCTCCTGCCTTCAGTCTTTCCCAGCATCAGGGTCTTTTCTAACGAGACGGCTCTTCACATCAGGAGGCCAGAATACTGGAGTTTCAGCTTCAGCATCAGTCCTTTCAATAAAAATTCAAGATTGATTTCCTTTAGGATTGACTGGTTTGATTTCCTTGCAGTCCAAGGAACTCTCAAGAGTCTTCTCCAACACCACAGTTCAAAAGCATCAATTATTTGGTGCTCAGCCTTTTTTATTGTCCAACTCTCACATCCATATATGACTATTGGAAAAACCATAGCTTTGACCAGATGGACATTGGAGGTAAAATAATGTCTCTGCTTTTTAATACACTGTCTAGGTTTGTCATAGCTTTTCTTCCAAGGAGAAGGTGTGTTTTAATTTTGTGGCTGCAGTCACCATCTGCAATGATTTTGGAGACAAAGAAAATAAAAGTCTGTCACTGTTTCCATTGTTTCCCCATCTATTTGCCTTGAAGTGATAGGATTTGATGCCATGATCTTAGTTTTTGTATGTTGAGTTTTAAGGCAACTTTTTCACTGTCCTCTTTCACCTTCATCAAAAGGTTCTTTAGTTCCTCTTTGCTTTCTGGTGTCATCTGCATATCTGAGGTTATTGATATTGATTCCAGCTTGTGCTTCATCCAGCACAGCATTTCTCATGATGTATTCTGCATATAAGTTAAATAAGCAGGGTGGCAATATGCAGCCTTGATATACTCCTTTTCCTATTTGGAACCAGTCTGTTGTTTCATGTCCGGTTCTAACTGTTGCTTCTTGACCTGAATACAGGTTTCTCAAGAGGCAGATAAGTGGTCTGGTAGTCCTATCTCTTTCAGAATTTTCCACAGTTTGTTGTGATCCACACAGTCAAAGGCTTTAGCATAGTCAATGAAGCAGAAGTAGATGTTTTTCTGGAATTCTTTTGCTTTCTCAGTTATCCAATGGATGTTGGCAATTAGATCTCTGGTTCCTCTGCCTTTCTAAATCCAGTTTGAACATCTGGAAGTTCTAGGCTCATGTACTGTTGAAGCCTAGCTTGGAGAATTTAGGTAGGTTTAAACTTGGAGTAAAATTATTATTTACAAATTGTAGAACAGTATTTAGTAGACAGTGTTGGACTTTCTCACTTATTTATTTGACTGATTTCCTGGCACAAAGTCTGACCCATAGTAAGTAGTCAACAAGTATTAGCTGAATAAATGAATGTGAAAGTGCTAGTTGCTCAGTTGGGTCTAACTGTTTTGCAACTTCATGGCTGTAGTCCACCAGGCTCCTCTGTCCATGGGATTCTCCAGGCAAGAACACTAGAGTGGGTAGCTATTCCCTCCTCCAGGGGATCTTCCTAACCCAGAGATCGAACCCAGGTCTCCTGCATTGCAGGCAGATTCTTTGCCAACTGAGCCACCAGGGGAGCCTGCATAAATGAATAAGTGATTAATTAATAATGATAACTGTGTTAAAAAAATAAAATTGAATCTAGTCTTTCTTGTTGTGAAAATCAAACTATAGCAAAACTACGTTATGTCAAATAATTACATTGTAAAAGGAATTCGATTACCTAGTTAAGATTCCAACCCTATATTTGTTTTAGGTTTCATTCTCCTAGTAAGTGATTCTAAGGTGTAGATTTGCCTGAAGGAGGTTTTCTGGAAATTATATCAGAGAAAAACACCTCTAAAGGTAAGGGAAGCAGAGTTGGGCAAAAGGAGAAATAGAACTGTGAGACAGTTGTGGCAGATGTTTCAGCCAATTCTACTTGGAATTTTTGTTTTTCTGTTTGTTTACTTAATTTTTTAAAATCATCACCATGCCAGTAGATATGAAGTGGTATCTCATTGTGGTTTTGATTTGCATCTCTCTAATGTGTAATGATGATTATTTTTTATGTGTGTATCGTGTATTTCCTTTAGAGAAACCCCTTCTTGCCAATCCCTTTCTGATTCATGTATCCTTACTATACCTACCTAGTTACTTAGGTCTCCAGTTTCTTCATCCCTTGTGATTCCACTGCACCTCACATGTCAATACAACATCATTTTATTGTGAAATGTTATTTTCACAATAAGTCTTGTACACACTCAATTTCAGGCTGCTAAGCATGATTAGAGAAAGCAAGAGACTCCATTTGTTGTATTTGTGTCAAATCCATGTAATTTAACCTCAGCCTAGTATTCAAAGATGCTTTGAAATCCTTTTTACCACCCAGGTAATATAGGTTATTTGGAAGAGATGAGTGAATTTATCCCTTCTTTCTTAAATTGAAATTATTTTTGCTCATATCAAATGGTGCCTGGTTTTAAGTTCTATAGGAAAATAATTATATCTTACACATACTGGTCTCCCTTTAAAAATTATTGCAATCTCTTGGACCTAGAAGGTTCTTAATGAATATTTGTTAATAAATGAAAGAATAAATACTCGGTAAGAAAAGAAGTACCAAACATGAAAATTCTTATACTGAAAAATTAAACTGCATAGAAAAGATCACACATTCATAAATATGATGTTCTATAGCTTGTGTGTCCCACATAGAATTCTTTTAAAGAACATAAAATATCTCATAGCACAATTGTTCTGAGAGAGGGAAAAAAGTTGAGCACACACAGTAAAAGCAAATTAACAGTGAAATATCATGTATATGAATATATGCTGAGTGTGGTAGTGTATGTATATGTGTGTTAAGTTGTAGGGAGAAGGGTAGAAAAATTACAATTATATCATTACTTAGAAACATTATTCAATAGATTATCAGATTAGAAGCAGGAAACGAAGGAGCTAAGGGGGAACAAAATTTTAAAATTCCTAAAATATTGAAAACAGTTACAAATCATAAAAGTTCAGTGACAGCCAACAGAGTGAAGAACAGGTTTAGAAACTAAAAGGTTATAGAAGAGATGGAAAATAATCATAGTTTATAAATGCTAGGAATGAAGCATTTTTAGAAATAGAAGACTTTTGACAATTCGGTCAATACTTTCTATTCACTTTCTAACATTGATCTGAAGCAAAGGGACCAAGGGACAGAAATTTGTTATAGGAAGTTGTTAGAGCTGGGGATAGAGGAAAGGAACCTCGTGAAAAGTCAAGATGATGTGAGATGTTGGGATGCCAAGAAAGAGATGATTGGAGTCACCACTGGAGGTGAGAGATTACCTATGTAACTGTGGTTCAGAGCACTCTACTCCCCTAAATTCCAGGCCAGTTTGAGAGTCCACTTGTTACAGGCAGCTGGTTTGGATTTGTTAGGGGGGGGATTGTTTATTTTTGACCGCCATTAAATCAGCCATTCAATATTTTAATTTATTTTTGCCCCCAGGCAAGAATGTTGCTTGGGGGAAATGTTGTGAAGCTAACTGATGAGAAGAAACAGCCAGCCGAAAGTATTCATTTTCCTTTTTCTATTTTGAAATAGAAATGGAAAGTGAGTGAAAGTCGCTCAGTCGTGCCCCACTCTTTGCAACCCCATGGACCATATTGTTTGTGGAATTCTCCAGGCCAGAATACTGGAGTGGATAGTCTTTCCCTTCTCCAGGGCATCTTCCCAACCCAGGGATTGAACCCAGGTCTCCCACATTGCAGGTGGATTCTTTACCAGCTGAGCCACAAGTGAAGCCCGTAGAAATGGAAGATAAATATAATTCATATTTAGAGTTTTGTAAGTTGGAAACAGACTTCCTGTGGCTCATGGGGCAGAGGAGTGGCAAAGAAAGCAATTCAATTGAAATGGCATTGCCAAATCATAAAAAATTCACAAATTGCTCTCAGTTGGGCTGCTAAATTGATCTGTGGTCTCCATTTCCAGGCAGGAAGATGAGTCCTGTCCTTGGCACAATAGAATAATACTCTTGGAAACAGTGCATTCAGTGTATTCTTTTAATGGAACGTCGGCAGTTTGTACATCTAGAGGGCACTAATGAATGGATGGACACGGATGAGAAAACTAGAGGGTTACAGTTTAAAACAGAACATTTCTTGAAATATTTCAACCCGCTTTCACATGGGAGAAAGAGATTTTACTCAGTGCTGCAGGGGAGGATGCTGGATATTTCATTTGACTTTAAAAGTCATAGTATGTCCCTATTTTAATACTATGTACCTCTGTCCATGGAATTTTTCAGGCAGGAATACTGGAGCGGATTGCCTCCTCCAGGGGATCTTCCCAGCCAGGGATCAATCCAAGTCTCTTGTATCAAACCTGCAATGGCAGGCAGATTCTTTATCACATGCACCACCTGGGAAGTCCAACAGGGTCAGTATCACTCCTTTATCCGAGCCTGGTTAGATTTCTGCTCTGGTGTTTCAGCTCTGATAAATTGATTATCTGTATTTGCTTGCCTGTCTCTCCAGCTTGGGGATCAGTGGTCTATCCTTCAACTTCACTTCTCTGATAGTTCTAAGAAGAGTTTTTGGCTTCTCACTTTGTTTAGATTTTTACTTGTTAACATGGAATGGCAACCTCTAAGCTTCTTGCGTGAGAAACTGGAAACCAGAAGTCCTCGGGCTTCATTTTCTAAAGTGCTAATGCTATGCTTCAAGTTGAATGATTTTTTCTCCTGCAGTTTATAATCTGTAGAGATGTTATTATTTAAAATATTTTGTTTTATCTCTAAATTTCATCTGCTTCTTGTGTGTATCTTCCACTGTTCTCCTCATTATGGTTGTGCTTTCTTTTTTAATCCTTGAGCTTTTCTAATCTCCTTGTTTGATGATACCAGTGTCTCTGCCATTTTGCTTCTCTTTCAACCAAAAAAATTTTTTTCCAGGTCGTAGCTCACATTTTTCTACTTCTTTGCCTGCCTTTTTTGGTCAGATGCTGGACATTATGAATTTTACATTGTTGAGTGTTAGATTTTTTTTTTCTCTTTAAAGAATATTATACTTCCAGTAGACAGTTACTTACATTCAGTTTACTCTTTTCCAGGTACGCTTTAATGCATTAATAGTGTGGATCGAGAATAGCCTATACTCTAGAAATTAAATGGCAGCATGCTTTTAATAAGCATGTTCCTCTGTCTAGCTAGAAAAATGGAATCGTGTTGGAGTTAAGGGCTCTGGAAACAGCCTACTGTTGTTTAGCTGCTCAGTGGTGTTTGAATCTTTGGCAGAGTCAGCCTGTGGCCCGCCAGGCTCCTCTGTCCGTGGGATTTCCCAGGCAAGAATACTGGAGTAGGTTGCCATGACCTCCTCCAAGGGATCTTCCCAACCCAGGGATCGATCTCGCATCTCCTGCTTGGCAGACAGATTCTCCACCACTGAGCCACCTGAAAGGCCCAGAAATAGCCTGGACTCTCCATTCACATTGTGAGTATACCTATTGCTTGAAGGTAGTGTTGGGCAAACATTTAAACTTTTTATGCTTCAATTTTCTTATCTGTTAAATGAAAATAATAATAGTATATTCCTCATAGCATAGTTGTGAGAATTAAATGTATTTTGAATGTGAAGTATTTAGAATATAACTACCTTGTAGCAATTACTATGGAAGTATTAGCAACCATTATTACTGATTTGCCCTCTTTTGCTTAATTTTGTTTTATGACAAGTGTATGCCTGAGCTGGTTTATTTCAGAGAAAGTTTAGTTCTAGAGAACGAAAAAGAAATTTTGCTCATCTAGAAACTGTAGGAAATGCTACTCTACAAACTTGGTCTGAATCTCTGGAGAAGAAACTTGGTCAGTTGAAGATTCACTTTAGATTTTGTCCTCCTTCGGACCTGAGAATTATAGATGCAGTGTAGATTTATCTGGAGTAAATTACTAAATTAAGTCTATATCTAACTAGTATGTCTTCAATAACAAAGACGTGGTCTTATCCAGAGAAGGGGTTCCTGCTCTTCCTGAGAGCAAATTCTGTAGCTCTTTCAATAAGGATTTTGTGCATCAATAAAGTAGGTCATTTCTTTCTCTTCTCTGTCACAGAAAGAACTGGATAAGTTATCCTAGGCTTTGAACAAATTTGTGAAAGTAGGTTTCTGAATCATACTGAGGGAACCTGAGAATTTTAGAACTTGCAGAACTATGGATAAGCATTTGGTCCAATACTCTCACTTAACAAAGGAGGAAATTGCAATTGAAATTTAAATTATAATACATGCCTTCGGTGGAAATGCAGGACCTTTATCAGAGTTCACTAGACTCTCAATCTAATCACCTTTCCTTTCTATTTTCTCTACCTGAAATTTCAGAATTTGAAGCCTTGAATGAGGGGCAATAGACAAACATGTGAAGGAAGAAAAATCTCTTTTTCAAGTGCCTTTCCTCTCTCATGGACAACTTTTCTCCCTTTTCAGCACAGCTTGCCCTTACTGCCCTGCTGCTGCTGCTGCTAAGTCGCTTCAGTTGTGTCCGACTCTGTGCGACCCCATAGACGGCAGCCCACCAGGCTCCCCCATCCCTGGGATTCTCCAGGCAAGAATACTGGAGTGGGTTGCCATTTCTTTCTCCAATGCATGAAGGTGAAAAGAGAAAGTGAAGTCGCTCAGTTGTGTCTGACTCTTAGCGACCCCATGGACTGCAGCCTACCAGGCTCCTCTGTCCATGGGATTTTCCAGGCAAGAGTACTGGAGTGGGATGCCATTGCCTTCTCCGTACTGCCCTACAGGCACTGGTATTTTCACATTGATTCACGCCTAGAAAGAGAGCCTAGGAGACAAATTCATCCTAAATAAGAAGGGTGTGTGTGTGTGTGTGTGTGTGTGTGTGTGTGAGCTGCTCAGTCATGTCCAACTCTTTGAAGCCCATGGACTGTAGCCCACCATGCTCCCCTGTCCATGGAATTCTCCAGCCAAGAATACTGGAGTGGGTTGCCACTCTCTTCTCCAGGGGATCTTCTCAACCCAGGCCTCCCATATGGGTGGATTCTTTACCATCTGAGCCACCAGGGAAGCCATAAATAAGGAGGAGCCTCCACCCAAAGGTATAACAATCCAAAGAGATAACCTTAAAACACTGAAGTTTGACATTGAGTTAACTAGGTAAATAGTTTTTCAAAGGGTGGACTCTCTCCAAGCCCCAGTATAAATTACAACAAAGAGACTACCTAAACCTAGTCTACAGTTGAGGAATTACTGTTCTCTTGCAATCTCTGTAAGGCTCTCTGCTTTTGAAAGCTGCCATCACAGTTCTGATAGCCCTGGCATCATAACCAGGCCACATATCCATAAGTAGCAGGATGAAACAGATTCTCTACTCAAGTATCCTCAATCCTTTCCTAAAGAAATGCTTTTGACATCCACTTGGGAAAATTACACTGTCAGTGCCAAACACTGAATTGCTAATGAGAAGAGTGAGCTTCCCCAGAGGCCCAGGGGTAAAGAATCCACCTGCCAGTCCAGGGGATGCAGGTTCTATCCCTGGATCTGGAATATCCTCTGGAAAAGGAAATGGCAACCCACTGCAGTATTCTTGCCCGGAGAATTCCAGGGACAGAGGAGCCTGGTGGGCTACAGTCCATGGGGTCCCAAAAGAGTCAGACATGATTAGCGACTAACAGCAACGAGAGGAATAGTGGGTAAGGCATAAAGAAGAGCTTGGCGTCATTACCCAACTTCTGAAAGTGGAAAGTCAAAGAGGGAAGGGACCCAGATTTGCAGGTAATATTTCAATACACCCATCTGAGCTCTGCTCCGGATCATAGGGATCTAGATTAACAATCTAGCCACAGATGTCTCCTGACATGGGTCCCTAGGAAAGAAAAATCCATTCAAATCCTTTCCAAGAAAAGGAAAATATTTCTTTGACTATGTTCCTTAGAGGATATAATTTAACCTTGATGACTGTCTCATGCCTGAAAAGCTACTGCCATTCTCCACAGTTTAAAGTTTATTACTTAATAAAAATTATAGCATAGTTTCCCCAGAGATTATCAGAAAGTCCCAAATAATCCAGAGTAATTTAAACTCCTCATGACTTCTGAATTTTACAAGATATAACTGTAATCAACATAATTACTTAAGATTCTTGTCCAAAAAGTTTAAATTTAAAGCTTATTTTAATGAAGGCACTATTTCCCCCACGAAACTTAACAGTAATTACTCTTAATATTGTATTTGATTTTAAGATTTTCATTTCTTCCAAAGTTTATGTGTAAAAGAATAATAATCACATGAAGTTTTAGTTTTAATCAATGCATTTTAAAACCACTTAAAAATTGAGAAAATACTTGGGGAAAAAATTGTCCCTTCCTGAGAGTAGGGACAATTTCATTGCCAGGCATCGATTTCTACTAACTACCTTCTTATGGAATCCCAAAGTTACAGTGTTTTGGAGAAACCTCAAACTTTGAAGAAAGCTGTCAAAGTTTTATTTATGTATTTTTATTAATTTACAAACAGATATATCAATGACAAATGTATTAATTCAGTAACTCTTAGCATTTATTAAGTTCTCTTTCTCACCTTGGTTACTTATTTTCATTGGTGGCATTTTTTTTCTGCAGGAGAATCCTAATATTGTATATTGAATGAGTGAGTGAGTGAAGTCGCTCAGTCGTGTCCGACTCTTTGCGANTACTTATTTTCATTGGTGGCATTTTTTTTCTGCAGGAGAATCCTAATATTGTATATTGAATGAGTGAGTGAGTGAAGTCGCTCAGTCGTGTCCAACTCTTTGCGACCCCGTGGACTGTAACCTACCAGGCTCCTCTGTCCGTGGGATTTTCCAGGCAAGAATACTGGAGTGGGTTGCCATTTCCTTGTATATTAGGTTGATGCAATATTTTTCTAAGTAGTTCTTCATACATTCCATTATTATACTAGCCTTGTGACATAAACAAAGGTCACTATCCTTATTCTGTTAATGAAAATGGAAAAGAAAACTGACTTGCAAAGAAGATAAAAGACTTGTCCAAAGACAAGGTTAGAGGCATGTTAAACACTGTGATTTGAAAGCAGTGATGCAGACTTCCCTGGTGGTCCAGTGGCTAAGACTCCATGCATCCTGTGCAATGGACCTGGGTTCCATCCCTGGTCAGGGAACTAGAGCCCACATGCCGCAACTAAGACCTGGCACAGCGAAAATAAATAAGTAAATATTAAAACACACACATACACACACACACACACACACACCCCAAAAATAGTGACACATGTCAAAATTTGTTAGTGACATAAATGCTTACTTCTTCCTATTTTCACAACACATCCATAGAGAAAGCCCAGTATATGGCTACTCCACTTCCAAAATTTATTCTCACTTACTCTGACTCTCCTTTCACATTGTTGTAAGAAAATGGGTACCTGAGAGTGAGCATGTAAACATGCCATGAGACTGAATCAAAAATAAATGAAAAGCATAAAGAGCCATCCCTGCTCCCTTCCCCAGTGCCCACCACTGGGCAAAAACAACAACAACAACAACAGGCTTGTAAGCACCCAGCTATGGCCACAGAGCTGTTTGATTGCTTAAGCCTGGTGGCTGGACAATAGGACCAGAAAGAATGGCCGCTTCCTTCCTTCCTGTTGAGTGTTCTGCCTGAGTGAGCAAATTCAATAGCACTTTGCTTCATAGCAACACTAGGCTCTAGCACGAGGGAAAATCAACAAAGAGCCATTCTAGGACATTTCCAACCCCACCTAAGCCAAGCCTCCGAGCTATAGAACCATGGGGGAGGGAGGTGGCCAGATTCAGGCCCTCCTGGGGGCGTGCGCACAAAAGTACATAAATGCAGGTTATTGTTTATATGGAAGGCCACCGCTTTCACTCCTGGGTGCGTCTGTAATTGCCCAATGTAGTTGTTGTCATCTTCCACTTTCTAATCTACAATTCTCTGGAATGTTTCAAAACTTTCTTCATTGTGGCAACAAAGACAAAATTGGTATGGACAACTGTGGTGATGGGAACACTTAAATCACCTTAAATGCTCTTCCTAAGCCATCCTTCCCTCTCTACCCCAATAGAGATTCAATGTGTATAAACACCTACATAGATGATAATTTGGCTAATTTGGCAGTTAAGAAGGGGAACCAGAAAAGGTGTGAAAGACAGATATTAAATGTCTGATATTATAGAGTTCTGTTTTAAGTAAACCTGAATTTCTGAGTTAAAATTGAAATAATCTTGTATTCTCTATAGAAGCATGTATGTATAGAGTGTACAATTTCAATTGTCTTTAAAATTACCTGCATTTATACAAGAGAAATTAATATTGATGATTTGCTTCATACAGTTTCAGGTCTATATATGCCAGGAAATAGACTCTGCCAACCACCTAAATGATCTTACAAGGGGATTCTCCCCCAGAGCCTCCAAATAAGGGTATAGCCCAGGAGATAATCTTGACTTTGTCTTGTGAGACCCTAATCAAAGACCAAGGCAAACTCACCCTGATCTGTATTTACTTACCTGTGCAACAGTAAATGGATTTTGTTTCAAGCCAAGCTGGCGGTCATTTGTCAGGTTAACAATAAAAAACAATATATAATATGTCATTTAGTATAATATCTTCTAAATCCATCCAAGTTGTCACGAATGGCAAGATTTCAGTGGTTTTCATGGCTGAGTAATATTCTATTGTATGTATACACCACATATTGTTTCTTCGTTCATCTGTTGATGGACACTTAGGTTGCTTCCTTATGTTGGCTATTGTAAATAATACTTCAGTGAACATGCTGCTGCCGCTAAGTCACTTCAGTCGTGTCTGACTCTGTGAGACCCCACAGACGGCTGATCACCAGGCTTCTCCGTCCTTGAGACTCTCCAGGCAAGAACACTGGAGTGGGTTGCCATTTCCTTCTCCAATGCATGAAAGTGAAAAGTGAAAGTGAAGTTGCTCAGTCTTCAAGACCCCATGGACGGCAGCCTACCAGACTACTCTGCTGTGGGATTTTCCAGCCAAGAGTACTGGAGTGGGTTGCCATTGCCTTAGGCAACCCCATGGATGGCAGCCTACCAGACTCCTCTGTCATGGGATTTTCCAGGCAAGAGTACTGGAGTGGGTTGCCATTGCCTTAGGGTGCATATATCTTTGGGTGGATAGTTGGAAGAAACAAGTGAGAAGAATTAGAGGTTCAAACTTCCAGTTATAAAGTAATTAAGTCGCTGGAGTGTGGTATACAGTATAATGCTATACTAATTCTCTATGGTGACAGACAGTTACTGGACTTATCAGAGTAATACTTTAGTAATATATTTAAATGTTAAATTACTATGTGGTACACCTAAAACTAACATAATATTGTACAATTATAGTTCAATATATTTTTTAAAGGATTACTACATCTTTCCTCTTCTTCACTATACTGAATTTTCTCAGTTGCACCTGTAATCTTCAAATATGAAAATTTATTTTGTCTTCTTTTGTTGTTGATTTGGATACCATTTCTGCCACTGTAACATCTATAGTGTTTGAATATTTCTGATAGTAAAAGTGTCTGTGTAGGGTCTTCCTCGAGGTCCATTTTAAGACTCTGTGCTTCCAATGTAGAAGGTACCGGTTCTATCCCTGGTTGTGGAACTAAGATCTCACCATGAGCCTCAGCCAAATAAAAATGAGAAGCGTCTGTGTGTATATATGTGGACATTTCCACAGCTGGAACTTGGTGACATCTAATATTGTTATTATAGAGGTATTTAGAGTACATGAAACCATAATATGGTTAAACAAATTTATACTATTCATGAGGTGGAGCTGAAGCCAAACATATCTCATACTCTTTATTAAAGGACTAAAAATTAGGGGAGCAAGCAGCGGGGAGAGCGGTTAGCCCTCAGCTGCAGACACAAAGCGGGGCTTGCTCCAGGGTGCACGTGGGACCCTGGTTTCTTGTGCGTGTTGCCTGCTGGGGTGAGGTGTCTCCAGCGCCCAGGGCTCTACACTGCCACCCTGCCCTGGGGCTCCACTCCTCTTCATCCAGCTCCCTCCCCCTTTCATCTTGCTGGCCTTTTGTGATATTTTCTGTTTTAATAGTTATTTTTTATTGTATCCAGTGTCTCTGATTAGTTTTCTTAATTAAGAATACCTGTGTTCTTGGGTTTCCCTGGTGGATCAATGATAAAGAATCCACCTGCTGATGTAGGAAAGGCAGGTTCAATCACTGGATCAGGAAGATCCCCTGGAGAAGGAAATGGCAACCCACTCCAGTGTTCTTGACTGGGAAATCTCATGGACAGAGGAAGTTGCAAAAGAGTCAAACACAAAGCGACTGAATAACAATAACAACAAAACGTACAATGCTTCATCTTCCAGTATGAAAATCGAACACTACATCCTTGCTAATTTGTAGTCATTTACACATGAACTAATTAAGCCCTTTGTTTTATTCCATAAAAATGAGTAAGAACAATAGCCTCTAATGAAAAAAATAAAATTTCCTAAGAACCAGAGACTTTATGAAATCCTTTTTCATTTAAACTTTAAAACAACCCCTTTAAGAAGTTACTATTATCATAGTCCTTTCATAGACGAAGGAACAGCAGCTCAGAGAGGTTACATGTTTTAACAAACTCACACAGCTGTAATGTGAGCCAATGCAACTTGGCAACAGAGTCCCAGGACTTTTTATTTTTAGCAGTGTAAAATATTATTTTATTTTGAGAGAATTTCAGACTTAGATAAGAGTTGCAAGTACAGAACAAAGACCTTCTTTTTCCTGAACCATTAGAGATTAAGGAGCTGATCTGATGGCCCATCATGACTGAATACTTAGGTGTGTATATACATATAAGGACATTTATATAAACACGATATTGTTTAGTTGCCCAGTCATACCGGCTCTTTGCGACCCTATGGACTGCAGCACGCCAGGCCTCTCTGCCCCTCATCATCTCCTGGAGTTTGCCCAAGTTCATGTCCATTGCATCGGTGATGCCATCCAGCCGTCTCATCCTCAGACACCCTCTTCTCCTTCTGCTTCTCAATCTTTCTCAGCATCAGGGATTTTTCCAATGAGTTGGCTGTTCTAATCGGATGGCCAAATTATTGGAGCTTCAGGCTTGATATATTACCATCTAATCCTCAGACTCTCATCAACATTTACCAGTTGATCCAATAATATTCTTTATGAGAAATGGATCCAATTCAGAGTCACACATTTCATTTAGATGCCATGTTTGTTTAATCTTATGCATACTAGAACAGTTGTGCAATCTTTGTTTAGTTTTCAAGACTTTTGAAAATCCTAGGGCACTTATGTTGTAAAATATCCCTCCATTTGTTTTTCTAATTTTCCTCTTGATTAGTTATGCCTTTTTACAGGCATATCACAGAAGTAATTCTGTGCTGTCCTCATTGCAGTGTATCAAGAGAGAACACAGAGATGTTCACTTTAATCTCGTGATTAATTAACGTGATGCCCAACAGCTCTTCCCACTATGAAACTATGTTTGTTCCTTTACAATTAAAAGAATTTTTGTGGGGAAGGTTTTTTGTAGCTATGAAATATCCTATTCCTCAATAAACTTCCAGCTTATTCATTTACTAACTTATATCAGTGCCATCTTATAGATTTTACTTTATTTGATGATTTATAATCCATTCATATCATTATTTATTTGTATCTTTATTTTGACCAGTGGGAGCCACTTACACTGCCTGCTGTGTCCATTTGGCATGTTAACAAAGGCCCTATAATCAGCCATTTCTTCAAAGTTCTTTGGTTCCTTAGTGTAGAGAATGATATTTTAAGTCCAGTTTTGGGTGTTAGGTGTTCTCATTGCTATTCAGGTGATCTTCTCAGCCCATTTCATAGCACTAGGGAATATATGTGTGTCAAATTTGGAAAACTCAGCAGTGGCCACAAGACTAGAAAAGGTCAGTTTTCATTCCAATCCCAAAGAAAGGCAATGCCAAAGAATGCTCAAACTACCGCACAATTGCATTCATCTCACATGCTAGTAAAGTAATGCTCAAAATTCTCCAAGCCAAGCTTCAGCAATACATGAACCATGAACTTTCCAGATGTTCAAGCTGGTTTTAGAAAAGGGAGAGGAACCAGAGATCATATTGCCAACATCCGCTGAATCATGAAAAAAGCAAGAGAGTTCCAGGAAAACATCTATTTCTGCTTTATTGACTATGCCAAAGCCTTTGACTGTGTGGATCACAACAAACTGTGGAAAATTCTTCAAGAGGTAGGAATACCAGATGACCTGACCTGCCTCTTGAGAAACCTATATGCAGGTCAGGAAGCAACAGTTAGAACTGGACATGGAACAATAGACTGGTTCCAAATAGGAAAAGGAGTATATCAAGGCTGTATATTGTCACCCTGCTTATTTAACTTATATGCAGAGTACATCATGGAAACGCTGGGCTGGGTGAAGCACAAGCTGGAATCAAGACTGCCGGGAGAAATATCAGTAACCTCAGATATGCAGATGACACCACCCTTATGGCAGAAAGTGAAGAGGAACTAAAAAGACTCTTGATGAAAGTGAAAGAGGAGAGTGAAAAAGTTGGCTTAAAGCTCAACATTCAGAAAACTAAGATTATGGCTTCTGGTCCCATCACTTCATGGGAAATAGATGGGAAAACAGTGGCTGACTTTATTTTTCTGGGCTCCAAAATCATTGCAGATGTTGACTGCAGCCATGAAATTAAAAGACGCTTACTCCTTGGAAGGAAAGTTATGACCAACCTAGATAGCATATTCAAAAGTAGAGACATTACTTTGCCGACTAAGGTCCGTCTAGTCAAGGCTATGGTTTTTCCTGTGGTCATGTATGGATGTGAGAGTTGGACTGTGAAGAAGGCTGAGCGCTGAAGAACTGATGCTTTTGAACTGTGGTGTTGGAGAAGACTCTTGAGAGTCCCTTGGACTGCAAGGACATCCAACCAATCCATCCTAAAGGAGATCAGTCCTGGGTGTTCATTGGAAGGACTGATGTTGAAGCTGAAACTCCAATACTTTGGCCATCTGATGCAAAAAGCTGACTCATTGGAAAAGACCCTGATGCTGGGAAAGATTGAGGGCAGGAGGAGAAGGGGGCAACAGAGGATGAGATGGTTGGATGGCATCACTGACTCAATGGATATGAGTTTGGGTGAACTCTGGGAGTTGGTGATGGACAGGGAGGCCTGGCATGCTGCGGTTCATGGGGTGACAGAGTCAAACATGACTGAGCGACTGAAGTGAACTGATACATACACAATGGCAACTCAGTGTTCCGATATTCTTGCTGGAAAATCTCATGAGCAGAGGAGCCTGGTGGGCTACAGTCCATGATGTCACAAGAGTCCAACATGACTGAGCTCATACACACACTACATACACATTAAAATCTATTTTTATTTCTATTTCTCTACATTAAAATTCATGAGTTAATACCAATGCCCTGTATTACAATTCAAAATCAGAATTCTCTGTAATTTTCTTCTCCTGATTTCAAACTTTCTTATTAGAAGTAAAACTCTATCTCACATTATCCGTGTATTTATACATTTGATCAATCTCACAGAATACAGTTAAATTCCCCTCACCACTACAACCCCCCTCCCATTATTATCAGCATATAACACTCCTCTCTGGGACACCCCCACATCTATAAGCCCTCTTCATCTGCTTCAGCTTCAAAAACCCCATCAGTTTTCCCACATGGACAATTTCATCACCTTACTTAGACTCTCTGCATTACCCCAAGCTGATCAATTCCGTCCTACCACCAGCACTATGAAAGGTTATCATTACCCTTCTTGGGCTACGCAAGCTGACCAGCAGCCCCTGCATGAATACCTTCCCTGGGCACTAACACCTGTCGGGCCACCCCACTCGTGAACCTTCATCACCATGCTTGAGCTCCTATAGCCTCATCAGGTTTTTCTCTTGCAGGAAACCTTCTACAGACTAGAGTCTGGTTCTTAGGAATCACCTGGGCAAGCAGAATGAAACTATTACACTCTAACCACATAGTGATTTCATTTATAAGTATTTGTACCTGGCCTGATGCAAATGCAACTTCCACTGAGCCTACCTGCTTAGGGAAAGAGAGAGAGAATTAAGTAATTCATTCACCCCCAATTTTTGAGATACCCTAATTAAAATAAACCAAACTGGATAATTCTGCTGCCAGTGATTTCATTCTGCCCAGCCACCTCTCTTTTCCAGGATGTGAGACCCTTCTCTCTGAGTAGCTTCTGAAACAAGGCATTAGAGAGATTCATGCTTAATGAGCAGGACAAATTCTATTTTATTCTTTACCGGAAATGGTGAAGCATTCACACCTTTAGTCTCTTATAAATAGCTTCATCTCTGCCTACATAAAGGATAAATTGCTTTGATGTTAGCTCTGTTCCATATATAGAAAGGCACTGCTTCTAAGCCAGTCTCCAGGACTGTCATATTAGCTAGTTGTTTCACGTATGTCACTTTGTATTCCCAACTAATTTAGGATTATCAAGGCCCATATTGTCTTCACCTTTGTATTGATGGTGCCTGAAGAACAATATCTAATACATTTTTAATGGATGATTGAATAATTGAGTAAATGAATGAACTAGGCAGCTTTAAAAAAATGAAACTTCTTTCAGTCCTTATCATAACACAAAACAAATAATAAATTCTCCATAACCAAACTATTGGTTTACATATAAATATATCTCTGTATTTGTATGTATGTATTTATATGTTATTTTTGTCCTCTAATAGATGTTGCTGGTGGCGACAAGAGTTCTCATATTTCTTATGAAGAAATCAGAGGTGGTGTGTGAATCATCATAATTTCAAAGCCACTTTCTTCTCATTCACTGAAATACCTGGCCCAGACCTACCTATGGTTTTAAGGCAGTTTCCCTTTATATGTTCCTCTGTTCCTTCCATATCACACATTAGAGCATGTAAGATCATCCTTAAAGCATGAGGATACAAGTAAGCTGAATATTGTCTTTTTTTTTTTGCTTTACCAGACATACACAAACAGTTCTGAATATACGTCTGTTAAACTCTGGTCCCCAGTCACCAAGCTCCCACAACTTCTTGGGCGCTCATCTAAGTTTTGGCAGACTACTTACTCTGATAATATTGTGTGTGTCTTTACTCCTTAGTTTCAGTGCCAAAAATATATAGATCTTCCTTACATAGCTGTTGTTGTTGTTGTTCAGTCACTAAGTCATGACTGACTCCTTGTGACTCCATAGATGCAATGGAATGGAGGCATGGCAGGATCCTCTGTCCTCCACTATCCCCCAGAGTTTGCTCAGATTCCTGTCCATTGAGTCGGTGATGCTGTCTAACCATCTCATCCTCTGCCACCCTCTTCTCCTTTTGCTTTCAATCTTTCCCAGCATCAGGGTCTTTTCCAATGAGTCAGTTCCTCACATCAGCTGGCCAAAATATTGGAGCTTCAACATCAGCATCCGTCCTTTCAATGAATATTCAGGGTTGATTTCCTTTAGGATAGACTGATTTGATCTCCTTGCAGTCCAAGGGACTCCAAGAGTCTTCTCCAGCACCACTATTTGAAAACACGAATTCTTCAGTGCTAAGGCTTCTTTATGGTCTGACTCTCACATTCATATATTACTACTGGAAAAAGTAATAGTTTTGACTAGACAGACCTTTGTCATCAAAGTGATATCTCTGCTTTTTAATACACTGTCTAGATTTGTCATGGTTTTTCTCCCAAGAAGCAAGTGTCTTTAAATTTTATGGCTGCAATCACCATCCCCAGTGATTTTAGAGCCCAAGAAGAGGAAATCTGTCATTGCTTCCACCTTTTCCCCTTCTATTTACCATGAAATGAAGGAACCAGATGCCATCCTTATATAATACCTAGCTCAAAATGTGTTAACAAGTTTTTATTAAATGAATAATGGGATAAATAAATAAATAGAATGGCCAGTTTCCAAGCCTTTCAATGGAAGACAGGGTCAAATGCCGGACCTTTGGCTTGATCTGACAGGGAAAATCCATTTCAGAATATTGCCTATACTCTCATCCTAAAGCAGACTAGGATGATCAGATAAGAAGCACATTACTTTCTGTTTTTCTTGAAGACTGTGTCAGGTTAACCAGAGACTTCAGACCTCAGCATTATTTTTATTTGTTGTGAATTCCTATATTTCTTGCATACTGTTCACTGATATTGCAGGATGAGTCCATTAAGTGTGTTCATAGGATGAAGATAAACAGCATGGGAGAGCAGAGATTACTAAATTAACAGGCTAAAATTCCAGAGGAAACAGGAGTAAATCAGCCAATAAGTTCAGTACAGTTCAGTACAGTTCAGTTGCTCAGTCATGTCTGACTCTTTGCGACCCCATGGACTGCAGCACGCCAGGCTTCCCTGTCCATCACCAACTCCCAGAGCCTGCTCAAACTCATGTCCATTGAGTTGGTGATGCCATCCAACCATCTCATCCTCTGTTTTCCCTTTCTCCTCCTGCCTTCAATCTTTCCTATCATCAGGGTCTTTTCCAATGAGTCAGTTCTTCGCATCAGGTGGCCAAAGTATTGGAGTTTCAGCTTCAGCATCAGTCCTTCCAATGAATAAGTGTTTGCACTATTTGTAGGAAAATAATAATCCCCTTTTGACATTTTTAAGGCTATTTAAGACCTTTTTGCGTTCACTCATAGCTCAGTTGGTAAAGAATCCGCCTGCAATGCAGGAGACCCCAGTTTGATTCCTGGGTTGGGAAGATCCCCTGGAGAAGGGAAAGGCTACCCACTCCAGGATACTGGCCTGGAGAATTCCATGGACTGTATAGTCCCTGGCATCCGAAAGAGTCAGATATGACTGAGCGACTTCACTTAAGAACTTTTTTGACATTTTTGTTATTCTCTCTTTAGAATTAGCTTAATTTGAGAAATAAAAGAACTGAGATATAGAAAGGTCAAGGACATGCAAATTCATCGCTGACTTAAAAAAATGCATGGCATGAGAGTGAACTTTTATTGGGGCACAATGAAGATTATTGCACAGGAGACAGCATTTCAGATAGCTCTGAGAAACTTCTCCAAAGATGTAGGGGAAACATGATGTTTGTGATTTTGGTGAAAAGGGGGAGTAGAAGCTATAAAGCACACCTTTTTTGCAGAAGGTTACTGCTAGTCAGGAGGAGGAGTAATCAACGTGAAGGGATTTAGTGCTTCTCTGGATATGAGGAGATGCAAGAATTGGGCTCATAAAATCAGCTCCTGAAAATATCTAACTATCTGAAGACCTGTTCTGCCAGTTTTTCCTGGAGCACAGAGTGCCTCATTTCTGCTCTCCACCCTGAACTCCTTTCAGGAGGTGTTGAAGATCAGCGGCTACAACAGTACAGGATCCTTGTAGTGGTAGATGGCAAGTGTCAATTCGAGGGTGATATCCTACCGTTTATCTGAGGGACTTGTACTCCATGCACAGTCTGAACATTGATCTCTGATTTCTGCTCCTTTACTTCCAAGCTTTGTTCACTATGAGCTTGTGATGTCCTGAATGAATGCCCTTTTTTCTCAAGATCCTTTTGCCATCCCCCTCAGAAAATATTTTAAGGATTGCATTTAAAATTGTTCTTGTTGAATAATATGATTTACTCTCATCTTCAAAAAGGATCACACAACAACCTTGAATAGTAACTGATCAGACAAAGCCAGTGATCTTCTACACTTTTATGAGAATTCTGAGTTTGAATATAGCTGATGAGAAAAATGAAATTTCCCCTTGTTAGCTGGTGAATTAATACTCTTCCATAATGGGTCATAGCTGTGCCTCCTGGCAGATGTTTTGGTACCTCTTTTAAGTTAATCAAAAGCAATGAGCAGGCTTTCCTGATGGCTCAGTAATGAAGAGTTCACCTGCCAGTGTAGGAGTTTCGGGTTCAACCTCTGATCCGGGAAGATCCCACATACCAAGCAGCAACTAAGCCCATGTGCCACAACTATTGAGCCTGTGCTCTAGAGCCTGGAAGCTGCAGGATGAGAAGCCTGTGCACCACAACTGGAGGGTAGCCCCTGCTCACTGCAACTAGAGGAAAGCCCACACAGCAAGGAAGACCCAGTACAGCCAAAAATAAACAAGTAAAAATTATATATATATACAATAATAATGTGCATGTTGCTATTTAGCTTTACACATAGCAGATCAGAATGAAACACCAGGTATAACTAAATCAGGGCATTAATATTTCTAAACTATGAAGATATCTGAAATGATTATTCTAATTAAAATGATTTTCATGGACAGTTCATTTCCCATAGTCTATTAATAATGGGGAAGAAAATTTCTCCCTTTCTTTCAGTAAAATACTTGACATTTTTTTCTTTCCCTTTTTTCCTTGTTGTCAGGTGAGTGTATGCTCCTCAGTTCTGTCTCATCACAACAAAGATTTGGAGTGATGGACATTAAAGCCCCTCAGGGCGTCACAGCTCTCGGGTCTTGGACAGACTGTGATATAGCTCTTAGGCAAATCAGTGTTACAGCTCTATTTTATTTAGAAAATAGCAAGAGAATCCATCCTCAAGGCGTGAGGGCATGCTGACCCAGCCTGTAGGAGAGAGAGGGAAAGAGCTTTGGCTTCTCTTTTTATATGTTTTTTTCTTCCCCCTGGGCCTGCCCTATGTAAATTGGGCTAGCCAGGAGTGCTGGTTTTTCTACCTGAGGTCCTCACTCAGGTTCTCGGACCTTCCTTTGACCTTCCTTGTTTCTATTTTTGCTTTTCCCTTCCTTGTCTTTTAGCCACCACCCTTTTGGACTCCTGTTTTCTATTCTAACTACCTAACACTTGCCTAAGGAGCTCGTGAACGTTGCTTCAGCCGGGTCTGACTCTGACCCCATGGGCTGTAGCTCACCAGGCTCCTCTCTCCATGGGATTTCCCAAGCAAGAATACTGGAGTGGATTGCCATTTCCTTCTCCAAGGGATCTTCCTGACTCAGGGATCAAGCCTGTGTCTCCTGTGTCTAAGGCATTGAAGGCGGATCCTTTGCCCACTGAGCCAACCAGGAAACCCTTGCCTAAGCAGTAAATCTATCTCTTTCTTGATTTATTTCTGAGGCACTGATATACTTTGGAGGTTTTGAACGTTATTATTCCTTGTTGCTGCTGCTGCTGCTGCTAAGTTGCTTCAGTCGTGTCCCACTCTGTGCGACCCCACAGACGGCAGCCCACCAGGCTCCCCCGTCCCTGGGATTCTCCAGGCAAGAACATTGGAGTGGGTTGCCATTTCCTTCTCCAATGCATGAAAGTGATAAGTGAAAGGGAAGTTGCTCAGTCGTGCCCGACTCTTAGCAACCCCATGGACTGCAGCCTACCAGGCTCCTCCGTCCATGGGATTTTCCAGGCAAGAGTACTGGAGTGGGGTGCCATCGCCTTCTCCTGATTATTCCCTAGTTATCATTATAGTAACAAAATAATTTCCCTAAACCCACCTTTCACTTTTGGCTAACCTAGTCGTTTGAACAGGGTTTCTCAAAACCAGTAAGGCTTTGTTAGAAGCTCTGTAGGAGGCAATTCAAGGTTAAAATTCAGCCTGACTCTCCAGTCCAACCAAGCACCTTTACTCCCACCCCCAGGCATCTCTGGTTTCCTCCTCTCCCCTCCCCCAGAGAAGGAAGCTCATCAGCATTAGCACACAAATGCAAAATCTCCAGCCAGGCTTCTCGCTAGGAATACAAATGAAGGGCAGGTAGTTAAGGAGCTTGGAAAGCTGAAATCAGTCACCATGAGAAGGGTGAATAGATGAGAGACTGCAAGTGGGGTAGTGTTTAGCTTTTGTCATTGAAAGTGACGTCTTTAACTCCTTGCCTTCTAGCGACTACCCCTCATCAAATAATAGAGCTTGGCCATCAAGAGTTCCTGGGTTAAAAAAATAATAAAACGGTTATCCAGTTTCCTTTTATAACGTGTAATGATAAAATTAGATATTGGTTTCACTGGAGCATATAGTCTGGGACACTGAGTAATTTGCTGGTAGGCTTTTTTTTAAATTTTTATTTATTTATTTTTTATTTTTTTAATATTTCACAAACTTTATTCAAATTATTGAAATAGTCACAGAGCAATAAAATATGCAATTCTGAAGTGATGTCAGTATCATGGAGAAGGAAATGGCAACCCACTACAGTATTCTTTTTTTTTTTTTTACACATGTTTCAATGCCATTCTCCCATCTCATCCCACCCTCTCCCTCTCTCTCTCCCCCAGAGTCCAAAAGTTCTCTCTATAGATCTGAGTCTCTTTTGTTTTCTCGCATACAGGGTCATCATCCCCATCTTTCTAAATTCCATATATATGCGTTAGTATACTGTATTGGTGTTTTTCTTTCTGGCTTGCTTCACTCTGTATAATCGGCTCCAGTAGGCTTTTTATTAAAAAGGAAAAAAAAGAGGTCTATGTTAGATAACTAGTGTGTTTGCCCTTTTCCTGTCAGTCACTGCTTTTAGCTCAGTGCAAATTGTGTTTTATTGCATTTACATTTGGCTTAATTTTGATTTGGGAGGTGAATTTGGCTGGAAGCTTGAATCTCATTTTTTCATCAGCTCTACCTTATCTAGTAATCAATGGTAGACTGCTCATGGCTCTTTGTAACAGTTTTGAGATTGGTGATTATAAGTTAGTCTATACCTAGATTGCTGAAGCTTTGGATATGCCGAAACCTGAATATCCCAAAAGAAATAATGTAGGAAAAGAAACCAGCAATGTGCAAAACATTCCCAAATTAAAATCTAAATGTCAAAGCATAATGCTACCTCAGTGGTCAGAAAGAAAACTACAGACTAAGGGAGATGCCTTAGAATATATTTTTAAGGCAACCAAGGGACACAGAAGTAAGTATTCAACTTAATTAAAACTCAGGGTTCCTACAGCACTGTTTTGAATTAGAGCTAAAAGGTTTTGTTATAATTGAGTACATTTCTGACCAACAGGCACATGAAAAGATGCTTGATAGCACTAATTATTAGAGAAATGCAAATCAAAACTACAATGAGGTATCACCTCACACCAGTCAGAATGGCCAATATTAAAAGAGGCCACAAATAAATTCTGGAGAAGGTGTGGGACCCTCCAACTGTTCATGGGAATGTAAATTCATTTAGCCACAGTATGGAAGTTCCTTAAACAATCTAAAAATAGAACTACCATATGATCCTGAAATCCCACTGCTAGGCATAGATCCCAAGAAAACTGTAATGGGAAAGGTACATGTACCCCAATGTTCTGCCAGCACTATTTACAATAACCAAGACATGGAAGCAACCTAAATGTCCATCAACAGGTGAATGGCTAGAGAACATGTGAATTATGCACAATGGAATATTAGCCTTAAAAAAAGAATGAAATAATACCATTTGCAGCAACATGGATGGACCTAGAGAAGATAGTATTAACTGAAGTGAATCAGTTAAAAAAAAAGACAAATATCATTATGATAAAACTTACATGTGGGATCTAGACAAAATAAAAGAGACAAATGAACTTTAGAAAGGAGATGATGCTATGAAAGTGCTGCACTCAATATGCCAGCAAATTTGGAAAACTCAGCAGTGACCACAGGACTAGAAAAGGTCAGTTTTCATTCCAACCCCAAAGAAAGGTAATGCCAAAGAATGCTCAAACTATCGCACAGTTGTACTCATCTCACACTCTAATACAGTAATGCTCAAAATTCTCCAAGCCAGGCTTCAACAGTATGTGATCTGCGAACTTTAAGATGTTCAAACTGGTTTTAGAAAAGGGAGAGGAACCAGAGATCAAATTGGCAACATCCGTTGAATCATCAAAAAAGCAAGAGAGTTCCAGAAAAACATCTATATCTGCTTTATTGACTATGCCAAAGCCTTTGACTGTGTGGATCACAACAAACTGTGGAAAATTCTTCAAGAGGTAGGAATACCAGACCACCTGACCTGCCTCTTGAGAAACCCCTATGCAGGTCAGAAAGCAACAGTTAGAACTGGACATGGAACAACAGACTGGTTCCAAATAGGAAAAGGAGTACGTCAAGTCTGTATATTGTCACCCTGTTTATTTAACTTATATGCAGAGTACATCATGAGAAACGCTGGGCTGGGTGAAGCACAAGCTGGAATCAAGACTGCCGGGAGAAATATCAATAACCTCAGATATGCAGATGACACCACCCTTATGGCAGAAAGTGAAGAAGTAAAGAGCCTCTTGATGAAAGTGAAAGAGGAGAGTGAAAAAGTTGGCCTAAAGCTCAACATTCAGAAAACTAAGATTATGGCATCTGGTCCCATCACTTCATGGCAAATAGATGGAGAAACAGTGGAAACAATGTCAGACTTTATTTTTCTGGGCTCCAACTCACTGCAGATGTTGACTGCAGCCATGAAATTAAAGACGCTTGCTCCTTGGAAGGAAAGTTACGACCAACCTAGACAGCATATTAAAAAGCAAAGACATTACTTTGCCAACAAAGGTCCATCTAGTCAAAGCTATGGTTTTTCCAGTAGTCATGTATGGATGTGAGAGTTGGACTGTGAAGAAAGCTGAGCGCAGAAGAATTGATGCTTTTGAACTGTGGTGTTGGAGAAAACTCTTGAAAATCCCTTGGACTGCAAGGAGATCCAACCAATACATCCTAAAGGAAATCAGTCCTGAATATTCACTGGAAGGACTGATGCTCAAGCTGAAACTCCAATACTTTAGCTACCTGATATGAAGAACTGACTCATTAGAAAAGACCCTGATGCTGGGAAAGATTGAGGGCAGGAGGAGAAGGGGACGACAGAGAATGAGATGGTTGGATGGCATCACTGACTCAATGGACCTGAGTTTGAGTATACTCCAGGAGTTGGTGATGGACAGGGAGGCCTGGCGTGCTGCAGTCCATGGGGTAGCAAAGAGTCAGACATGACTAAGTGACTGAACTGAACTGATAAAACAGAAATAGAGCTACAGATGTAGAAAACAAATTTATGATTATCAGTGGATATGTTGGGGGAGGGATAAATTGGAAGATTGGGATTGACATATACACACTACTGTATGTAAAATATGGGCTTCCTAGGTGGCTCATTGGTAAAGAATCTGCCTGCCAGTGCAAGAGAGGTAGAGGGACATGGGTTCGATTGCTCGGTCGTGAAGATCCCCTGGAGGAAGAAATGGCAACCCACTCCAGTATTCTTGCCTGAAGAATCCCATGGACAGAGGAGGCTGGCAGGCTACAGTCCATGGGTTCCAAAGAGCCGGACACAACTGAGGGATGGAGCACAGTTCCGTCAGTTCAGTCACTCAGTCATGCCCCACCCTTTGTGACCCCATGGATGGTAGCACACCAGGCTTTCCTGTCCATCACCAACTCCTGGAGGAGCCTACACAAACTCTTGTCCATCGTGTCCATGATGCCACCCAACTGTCTCATCCTCTGTCATCCCCTACTCCTGCCCACCTTCAATCTTTCCCAGCATCAGGATCTTTTCAAATGAGTTAGTTCTTCGCATCAGGTGGCTAAAGTATTGGAGTTTCAGGTTCAGTATCAGTCCTTCCAATGAACATTCAAGACTGATTTCCTTTAGGATGGATTGGTTGGATCTCCTTGCAGTCCAAGGGACTGTCAAGAATTTTCTCCAACACCACAAGTTCAAAAGCATCAATTCGTTGGCCCTCAGCTTTCTTTATAGTCCAACTCTCACATCCATACATGACTGAACACACACAGATATAAGATAGATAACTGATAAGGACCTGCTGTATAGCACAGGGAACTCTACTCAGTACTCTGTAATGATCTGTATGGGAGAAGACTCTAGAAAAGAGTAGATATAAATAAGTATGACTGATTCACTTTGTTGTATACATGAAACTGACCCAACATTGTGAGTCAATATATCCAATAAAAAATAAAGTAAAACCAATAGAAAGAATTTGAAAGTGTTCTAGTAAATGATTCAGTAATGAATAAAATGTATGTTCTGTGTATTTTATCCTCAGACAAAATCATCACCATTCACAATTTGGTGTATATCCTACTCTAAAGAAACAGAAACACACCCATGTAACACAAACACACCCATATTTCCAAGAATGAGATGTGAAATACAAACTACTCTTTGATCTGCTTCTTGGATATTTTTCATGTCTGACCATTAATATGGACACCTGGCATCCTTTTTTAACTGATACATGCAATGAAACACTTTTCCTTACATAACTATGTTATAATATATTTAACAATCTTATAACAATCACTATTTCGGTTACTTGATAGTAGCTATTGTAAACATGTGCATTAGATATCTTTTCACCCCACTCCAGTACTCTTGCCTGGAAACTCCCATGGACAGAGGAGCCTGGTAGGCTGTAGTCCATGGGGTCGCTGAGAGTTGGACACGACTCAGTGACTTCACTTACACTTTTCACTCTTATGCATTGGAGAAGGAAATGGCAACCCACTCCAGTGTTCTTGCCTAGAGAATCCCAGGAACGGGGGAACCTGGTGGGCTGCCGTCTATGGGGTCGCACAGAGTTGGACATGACTGAAGCGACTTAGCAGCAGCAGCAGCAGCAGCAGCAGACATCTTTTGATACAAAATTTATGACATTTGTCTAATAATTCCCAAAGACAGTTGTCTTAAATCTATTTACAGTATTTGAGTATGCATATTTTTATATTATTTATAAAATATATAATATATATATTATATTATTAATATTTCACCTTAGTTCTCTAGAAAGTTTGTACCAATCTTTGTTTCCTCAGTTATAGGCCTTCCTCCATTTTACCAACAATGGATATAATCTTTTTTTTTTTTGATATTCATTTATTGGGCTGTGTCAGGTCTTCTGTTGCTGCATGTTGGATCTTTAATCTTCCTTGCAGCCTATGGGATCTTAATTATATCATGTGAGATCTAGTTCCTTAACCAGGGATCGAATCTGGGCCCCCTGCATTAGAAGCATGGAGTCTTAGCCACTGGACTACCAGGGAAGCCCCATAATCTTGTTTTTAATCATTATCAGTTTTTAAGGTGATAAGTAACATTTTTTTCCTTTCTTTTCCTGTTATTGACTTAAACATCCTTCAATATTTCACTTGCACAATTTTTTCAACGTTTTTTTAATCGTTCATCCATTTTGTATGATTTGGCTCATCTTTTCTTAAAAGAGATCTCCCTCTATAAGTATATGGGTATAAGTAGATATATAAGTAGGTAGGTGAAGATAGATAGATAAAAAATCGTCTTTCAATTTCATTTATGTCTGCCGATTCAAAAAAACTATGTAGCCACCTGCCACTATTTTACATTAAATTTCCTGGTTTTGGTGTTATGAAAAGTCTTTTTTTTAATTGAAAGAAAAAGCTCACATTTCTTCCTTTAATTTTTATTTTCTGTTTTCTTTTTAATTTATTCTTTTGACTATTCCTTCCTTTTGAATGTATTCATACTTGAAGGGGACAAACTTACTTTTGTCCCCCAGACCGTTGTCAGTACACTCCAAATCATTTATTAAACAATCAATCATTTCCTCTTTGACTTTAAAATGTCACCTATGTTATATGATAAGGATCAGAATATGCCACCCCCAAATATGCCATTTTAGCATAAGACTTGTTTTAAGCTGAAAGCAATCAAAAAAACAGCAAACATGGAAAGGGGTCTCTGCCCTCCCCCTGCCTGCCTAAAACCAAGAAATAAATTCCTGTTTGTGAAGGTTTATCCTCTTTTTCTTCCTGTACCAGGAAGCAAAAGCAATCATTATCACTGGAGACGAAAGAAGGCATTGGGATGGGCCTGCACAAGTAAATCTTACTAAAATAATCCTCTTTTTCCATTAGTTTACCATGTATATTTACCTTCTCATAACTTACCACCCCTAGAAGCTCAAATCCCTTTTTATTCATCTCATCATGTCTCCCCAAATTTATTATCCTTTGTTAAAGTGATATAGAAACCCCTGGATTTAACTGCTCCTTTGAGTTTGCCTTCATTTCTTTTCTAGAAAAGCCTTTGTGCATGTAATGGTTAAAATGCTAAAATCAAATAAAATGTAAATATCTATACTCATATTAATATTTTGCCAGTTTATGCCCCTCCTGTGGTCAAAAGGCTCTAATAGCCTTGCTGAGAAATATAAAGAAGAATGAAGCATGATGTTTGCCCACAGGAGACAATCTAGTTAGGAAAATTTGTTTGGAAGTAGCTCCAATAAAAGTTTATCAAAAGTATACTAAACATCATTATAATACCATTTTATGAAGCAAAGATCCAATCAGTATCTATATACCATATGCTGCGCTAGATATTATTTGTAGAAGGACTAATGTTCCTAAAGAAGCTAACTACTTAATCAAGGGACTCAGATCTACAAAGTTAACTATACAAGTAAATAAGTGTTAGTTGCACCCGACTATTTGCGAACTCATGGACTACAGCAGGCTAGGGTCCTCTGTTCATGAGATTTCCCAAGCAAGGATACTGAAGTGGGTTTCCATTTCCTTCTCCAGGGGATCTTCCTAACCCAGGGATCAAACCTGGGTCTCCTGCACTGCAGGCAGATTCTTTACCAACTAAGCTACAAGGGAAGCCCCTTAACTACACAAAGATGTGATCTGTTCATCAACATGATAGTTAAAATGCTATTTGTGTACTCCAAAAGAAAGTTGCAGATGGTAAGGAGGTCAGTCATGGGAATGGTTAAATTGTAGGACCAACATATGGACCTAGGAGAAGACAATATGTTACTAGGCAGAGCAAGAGAAGAGGATTCTGGGCCCATAAAGAAAGACATTAAGAAAATGCAATCTGACAATTCCCTGGGGATCCAGTGGTTAGGACTGTGCTGTCACTGCTGAGGGCCTGGGTTCAGTCCTTGATTGGGCAACTAAGATCCTGCGAGCCCCTTGGCACAGTCAGAAAAAAATAAATAAATAATTAAAATAAAAGCATGAGTATGGCTAACAAGTAAAACATTGTGTTTGCATTGAGGGAACTGAATAGTGCAAAGAAATAAACCCAGAAATGTACATTTAAGCCAGATCATGAAGTGTTGAATTTTTGAATAGGGTATAAAAAGCATCAACTTTTAAAACAACTTCAATATATATTAGATCCTCTGAGTGCCCTTTACCTCATCATGGTGAAAGAGTTGAATTTATTTTGTCAAATTTGGAATTTACATTTGAGTTGGTGAGCCCTAAAACACCAAGTTCTCGACAAATGTTAAATTTACTTTAGGGGGCCATAGAAGCAGCTATCCTCCAAAAGGCAGAAAGAGGCCTGTATGACAGTTGAAGGGGAAGAACTAACAACAAAATAAAATACTACGAACAAAGGAATAGATAGTGGTTTCAACTATAAGACATGAGAGCAAAGGTTCCAAATTGCAGGCATTGATTTGCAATCAACCTGCTTTTCATTAGAGTTAATTTATTTAATAAAGACCATTTTTACTGAATGATGATTAGTAATTACCTTTTCAATACTCAGGAGTCTAGCCAGTTTAATGGTGAAAATGATGATGATAGTAATATAATAGGAGCCCACATTTGAAGCTTTTTGATAGAGAATTTTTGTAGGATGAAATTTGTCCTGAAAGCTTTATATGCATTGTACCATTTAGCTGTCAAAAATCCCCTGAGGTTGATACTGTTTTTACTCCATTGGCCCTTGAAGAAACTGAAGCTTAAAGAGACAGTGTATCTTTCCCAAAGTCATACACTTAGTTGAAAATCAAGGTCTCAAAATCTACTTGACTTTGGAAACGGACAATCTTAATGTTGCTCGCATTGTTTTAAAGAGATAATACTAGCAATAAGTGAAAGCTGAAACAGGAATAGGCTAACTAGAAAGAGAGGAGAAGCCAAGAGCCTGGCACAACAGTCCAGGCAAAAAAACGAACAAAGTCTGACATGGGGCTCTAACCCTGAGGATGAAGAAGTTGGAGCCATTTGCCAGATAAATTGACCAGACTTGGATACGCACTGGATATGAAGGATAAGAAAGAGAAATGAGTCAAAGGCGATTTGGGAATACAGCTCAAGTGACTAAGTGAAAGCGAAGTCGCTCAGTCGTGTCCAACTTTGCAACCCGATGGACGGTAGCCTACCAGGCTCCACGGTCCATGGGATTTTGCAAGCAAGAATACTGGAGTGGGCTGCCATTTCCTTCTCCAGGGGATCTTCCCAACCCAGGGATCGAACCTGGGTCTCCTGCATTGCAGACAGACACTTTACTGTCTGAGACACTGACTACGCAGGTTATAAAACTGTCTTCCAGTATAGTGCATGCAGGTCAATGGGCAGGTTTTAGTGGAACACTCAGAAGAGTGGTTAGAACAGAAGTTACACATTTTGGAATCAGTTTCACTTCAATAATAGCTAATACCATGGAGGTAGATGACTTTAACCGCCAAGGTGAGAATCTCTAGTAAGATGAGATAAGAACACAGGCTAGAATATTGAAAAAAATCCAAGGTATACCAGGGGTCAACACAGATGCTGTGAGAGCGTAGGGATGGCTGAATTTCATTCTGGCTAAGGGCATTAGGAATGTCTTCTTGGAGGAGATGGGATTCATGGTGAAATTTAAAGGTGCAGGTGGAGAGGGTAGTGGAAGATGAAACTTCCAGGCTGAGGAAACAGTTTGAATAATAGTTGATGAATGGCATTTCAGAAACTTAGAGCGTACATTGGAAGGGTAGAGTTGGGTTGGACAGTGTTTGGTAGAGCTGGAGAGATGATGGGGTCAGTTTGTAGAGAATATGAATTGGTATGAAAGAATTTTGTGCAGGAAGGTTTTGTGATCAGTTCTGAGTTTCAGGAAGAAAGCTTTTTGAAGACTCTCCATGGGAAATACAAGGCTCTGACCTTTTCCAGACCAGATCTCCAAATGACCGCTGTGTTAGGGAACCAGAGAAAAGTGTCTTAGGCATTTTTAAGCACAAAAGGATGTGAATGAATGTATTTCTTTATAATAAACTCTAGGAAATCTTTAACTCAGACCCCTATCTGACCCATGAACTAAAGAAAGAAACTCATTAATCATCTAATTATGAAATATCTGGCTTTTAACTTGAATGAATTTACCAATGAGTTATGACAGCATTTCAGTAGAAAAATATCTTTCATCATCACTGTAACATAAAGAATGAAATCTTAAATTATATATTATTTGCAGTGTTGAAAATTTGGAAATTGTTCAAAAGTCTGCCACTCGGAAGAATAAATTACTTGTGACTCTATAATTATTTTATATTTCAGATATGATGTATTTTTTTATTATAAATAGATATATTAAATTTAAAGAAATTTTTCTGATTCAGGGAGTTACATAGCTTTCTTCATTTTATATCTTAGTGATTTATAAAGAATATTTTAATGCTATGTTTTATTTTGGAAAAAGGAGGAAAAAATGCCCTAAGAATTGTTGTTATTCCTGGAAATTGTTCTGTTTATTTAAGGCTATTAAGTTTTCTTAAAGCAGTGTAAAAAGGTTTTTCTATTATGTTCTGCTTCTCATTTCATATATCGCACATATTTTTTTCAGAAATGCTAATACTGAAATGCTTTTGATTGTGAATTTCCAGGGGAATACAGGAATAGTATTACTGAAAAAGCATACACACACACACACACACACACACACACACACAAATGAATGAAGAGAACCGGGAACTATTCCAATGACATTTTAAATAAGAATGTTCAAAAGCCTCTCCATTGGGCTTTGCTATTTGTAGGAAGAGTTAGAAGTTTTCCTAGCTCATGTCGACAGCTGTTTAGAAAAGTTTTCACAGGAGATGGGAAGGAAATGTGCCTTTCTCCTGAGGGAAGAGGAACAGGGGTTCTGATGGGCTGACTTTAACCTTAAACACCAGAGATGGAAGTGGAAACATTCTTATGAGAGAGTTATGAGCAGTGTACTGGACTTAACAAACTCTCCCTGGAAGGCTTGCTGCTAAATCTGTGTTCATCAATATTCATACCTGATTTATACTCTGGATCAGAAGGTCAAGGGAGGTTTAAATTCATTTATCTTAGCCCAAGGACTTGAGCGAGAATAGAATCCCTCTTCACCTCCCTAAGGAAGCCACTGTGCTAGAAGTAGTAGTATCTTCTTTATTCTTTTCTTTTTTTAAATGGAGGTATCCACTCTTTCACTGTGCTATTACATTTTGAATGAGTTTTCCTAGTATTTTTTAAGTTTCTGGGGAGAACTGAAATAAAAGGAGATTCTATGATTGGAGTGTCTTCCCTGGTGGCTCCAACAGTAATGAATCTGCCTGAAATACTGGAGACCCGGCCCTATCCCTGGGTCAGGAAGATCCCTTAGAGAAGGGAATGGGTACCCATTCCAGTATTCTTGCCTGAAGAATTTCAGAGGAGCCTGGTGGGCCACAATCCATGGGGTCCCAGAGCCAGGCACCATTGAGTAACTAACGCTTTTGCTTTCACTTTCTCAAGAGTGAACATCACCTACTCAGTGGATGTGAATGTGAGCAAACTTCAGTAGACAATGAAGGACAGGGGAGCCTGGCATGCTGCAGTCTGTCCATGAATTCTTGAAGAGTCAGACATGACTTAATGACCGAACAATAAAGGGTGAGTTTTCTTTACTCCATTGTATATTTTTGCCTCCTTTATCAAAGATAAGGTGTCCATAGGTGTGTGGATTTATCTCTGGGCTTTCTATTTTGTTCCATTGATCTATATTTCTGTCTTTGTGCCAGTACCATACTGTCTTGATGACTGTGGCTTTGTAGTAGAGCTTAAAGTCAGGCAAGTTGATTCCTCCAGCTCCATTCTTCTTTCTCAAGATTGCTTTGGCTATTCGAGGTTTTTTGTATTTCCATATAAATCTTGAAATTATTTGTTCTAGTTCTGTGAAAAATACCGCTGGTAGTTTGATAGGGATTGCATTGAATTTGTAGATTGCTTTGGGTAGTATACTCATTTTCACAATATTAATTCTTCCGATCCATGAACATGGTATGATGACCCTGTATGCGAGACAACAAAAGAGACTCAGATCTATAGAGTGAACTTTTGGACTCTGGGGGAGAGAGAGAGGGAGAGGGTGGGATGAGATGGGAGAATGGCATTGAAACATGTATACTATCATGTAAGAAACGAATCGCCAGTTGATGTCCGATGCAGGATGCAGGATGCTTGGGACTGG
>SJYQ01001064.1:0-20186 GCA_006410935.1 Redunca redunca | reverse complement strand
CACACACACACACACACACACACACATGTATAAACACATTTAATCCTCACAAAAATTGTACATAAATTAGGTGTTATTATTCCCATTTTATAGGTGGGAAACCTAAGACACTTTCCCAAAGTCCCATAGATAAAAAGAAGGCTTCCTTCAAATCACTTTCTAAATTTTCCCCCTCAGTGGTAACCAAACATATTTGTTCATGAACCCATCAGTAACAATTTACAGTGTACTACTATGTTATAACTTATAAATATATAAGCACTACTATGTTTATGTATCAAGTCTATTATAAAATATAGCAAAATAAAAATTTAAAAGGGTATGATAAAAATGGAATGTTTTGAGGAATCGTTTATTTTATTACTAAATACAAAAATTAATTTGCTCTTATTACAAATAATAAAGTCACTATTATTGAATATACTTAATTTTAAAATTAATATTTTCTGATACACTGACTTGAAAATCTGATTCTAGATTAGGTTCAGTTAGTATTGATAATTGGTTTGGTTGTTGGGAAAGACGTGTCACAAAGTGTTATTATATAAAATAAACACTTGAGGTGTGTTTATTGCTAATACTAATGAATATGCCCATGTTTTACATACTCTTGTTTTTCTTTTAATTTCCTTTTAAACTATCTCTCTTTTTTTTCTTGTATCTTAACTATGGGAAACTAAGACTTGAAGTAGAAATATCAAGCAATGTCATTTTTGTACTGCTTATTTGTGCTTGTACTATTTGAATTAAAATTTTAAACATTTGACTTTGAGTGTTAGATTAAGACAAACTAGAAAATATAATGGATAAATGCAGTTAACCCATAACACATAGCTGTCAAATGTTAGTATGTGCTGAAAGCAAGGAGCTAGTGAAAGCTGTGTCGACCCCTGTACCCTCCCTCAGCCTCCTGCTCCCCACACCTGGGATGAACGTCTAACACTTGCATGAGAACTTTGAAGTCATTAGTATGTATCCCTAAATTAAAAATTAAGAAAGGTTAACTTTTATTATTCTTACTCACTTTAATATTAACGGATTAATTGGGCTGCACCTAGTCTTAGTTTCCACACACAGGGTCTTTGGTCTTCCTTATGCCATGTGGGATCTTTAGGTACGGCAGGCAGACTCTCAGTTGCAGCATGTGGGATCTAGTTCCCCAACTAGGGGTTGAATCTGGACCCCCTGAGTTGGGAGTGAGGAGTCTTAGCCAGGGAAGTCCTACTTTGGTTACTTTTAAAGTAAAAAATAGGTGTACTCTTTCTATATTCCAGTAGTTCATTGTGTTCACCTCCGGGGAACCCCCAGCCCACTTTGGAGACTACTCCTCTAGACTGTTCAACTTAAAAGACTAATCTGGTCAGAAATATTGGTTTCAATGAAAGCCAAAAACAAAAAAAAAACTTCTTACTGATGAAAAGAACAATTTTGTTACCTCTTGGAAATGAACATTTTTTTAGTAGTGAAGTAGTATTTTATTCAAAATAAATTTATTCTCTGAGCAGATGCTATTCCCTTGAGTAAATGTCTTTTAAATTGACAATCAGTCTACCTTTATCTCTCTCTCTCTCTCTCTCTTTTTTTTTTTTTTTTTTTTGTGGCATATATAAATCCAGGACTCGATAGGGTATCCTTTCCTTCTGTGTTAAAAATTTGGTTTACTGTGTTCCTGGATAACATGGAAGGTTGAGAGTATACTTTGGAGATGGTTGTTGTTATTGTTTAGTTGCTAAGTCAGGTCCAACTCTTTGTGACCCCATGGACTGCAGAATACCAGGCTCCTCTGTCTTCCACTGTCTCCTAGAATTTGCTCAAACCCATGTCCATTGAGTCAGTGGTGTTATCTAACCATCTCATCCTCTGCCACCCCCTTCTTCTTTTGCCTTCAATTTTTTCCTAACATCAGGTTCTTTTCCAATGAGTCAGCTCTTTGCAACAGATGGCCAAAGTATTGGGGCTTCAGCTTCAGCAACAGTCCTTACAGGGTTGAGTTCCTTTAGGATAGACTGATTGCAAATGGTGAAGTCTCTCAGTTATGTCCGGCTCTTTGCAACCTATGGACTGTAGCCCACCAGGCTCCTCTGTCCATGGGATTTTCCAGGCAAGAATACTGAAATGGGTTGCCATTTTCTTTTCCAGGGGATCTACCCAATCCAGGGATCGAACTCAGGTCTCCCACATTTCAGGCAGACTCTTTACTCTCTGAGACACAAGGGAATCCCTGATTGGAGATGGTAGAGTTAGAGGTAGAGGTTAAAGACATCAGAGGAGAGTTGCAGCTTGGTGACTAGATAGGAAAAAGTTGCAGGAACTTAGCTATTGCTGGATTAGGCTTTTCTTTTTGCAAAAAGTAGAACCCATTATTTCTGTAAAAGATTTCAGTTACCATTTAGTAACTTCTAGTCAGATCCAGTGCCATGTTGCAATGTAGAGTGAGCAGGGCAGTAGCATTTACTCAGCTTGGTCTGGAGCTCTCAGGGAGGCAGCTACAGGAAACTGGAAGCCACTAGGTTGCTCCAGTGGCTCAGACAGTAAAGAATCTCCCTGCAACGCGAGACACCTGGGTTCGATCCCTGGGTTGGGAAGATCCTCTGGAGAAGGGAATGGTTAACCACTCCAGTATTCTTGCCTGGAGAATTCCATGGTCAGGGGAGACTGATGTGGTTACAGTCCATGGGGCTGCAAAGAGCTGGATAGTGACTGAATGTCTAACACACACACACACACATATCCAGGGCTAAGCCTAGCACCTCCTACATAGATGAGGTTCAATAACTATTTGAGGAATAAATGATTGAATGAATTTATAAAACAAAGATATATTGCTAGTGTTTAAGAAAGAAAAGGTATGAACAAGTAGCCATTTGGGGAAGTTCGGTTAATCACTTTATGTGAAATGAATTAGAAGAAGAGAAATCAAACTCTTAAAGGTGGGAGAGACAGAGAGAAGCAAATCTGGGATGATAAAAGCAACGTAATGACTTTGGATGGAGCACACTCTAGATAGTTATCTGGCTACTCCCTTTGCCCATGTTATTTCCATAGGCTGCCCTAATCACAGCAGGAACAAAGTATGTGGGAGTGTGTAAAGAAACAGTAAAAGCTGGTGCATGAATTGTAGCTTCATTTTAGGTTGGCTGTGGCATGAATACATGCCCACCAGTGATTAGAACCCTGTGATAACATTGCTTTGCATGCATTGCAGGTCTGATTGTACTAGATCTCCAGCATCATCCTGACAGTCCAAGCAAGGTCCTGTCCCCTGGTGTAGGAGGACATGCTACCAGAAAGGCAGAATGTATTCTCTAATGACTGAACAGTGTAATTACATCACAGAAAGGGAAGGATTTCCATTATTCGATTTTGCAGAGACTATTGGGAAACATTAGAGTTGCTTGAACTTGGCGAGTATTTACCACCTGATTGATTATGCCTCAGGTAAGGCTGATATCCTAGCATCTCAAACCACCGCTGACTCCCTGGTATTGAGCAGTTCTGGGAAATGCTGCTCACCCTGAGAGAAAAAGTACATTTCCTTAAAAGGGATATTGACTCTCATTGCAGTCCTTCTTCAAGAGCCATATGAGAGGGGCTCCATAGTAGAAACAGAATGAAAAGATACATATTCAGCCAGTGTGTCTTAATTATGAATATAAAGCTAAAGATGGCACTGGTGGTAAAGAACCTGCCTGCCAATGCAGGAGATGTAAGAGACTGGGGTTTGATCCTTGGGTAGGGAAGATGCTCTGGAGAAGGAAATGGAAACCCACTTCAGTATTCTTGCCTGGAGAATCCCAAGGACAGAGAAGCCTGGCAGGCCCCAGTTCATAGGGTCACAAAGAGTTGGACAGGACTAAAGCGACTTGGCGCACACACATGCAAAGATAAGACACCAAAACCATGGTATCAGGAGAGATTAGACCGTCACATGAGAGACTGCTATGAGATTGACAGATGTAAAGAGAATTGGAGATAAGAAGGAACTAATATTGATACTCGTGAACCACCCTCCATGAGCCAGCTGCTGTGTTTGAAAGCACAAACCTTATCTTATCACGAATTCTTATAAAATTTGAGAGATAAGTAGTACTTTTCAATAAGGCTGAAGAAACTCAGAGAGGTTAAGATGCTCACCCAAGGCCACATGGTTTCTTCTGGCAGAAGTGAAGTGAAAGCCGCTCAGTCGTGTCCGACTCTTTGTGACCCCTATACAGTCCATTGAATTCTCCAGGCCAGAATACTGGAGTGGGGAGCCTGTCCCTTTGCCAGGGGATCTTCCCAACCCAGGGATCGAACTCCAAATCTCCCACATTGAGGGTGGATTCTTTACCAGCTGAGCCACAAGGGAAACTTTCTGGCAGAGCAGGGACCAAATGAGAATATTGCCGACTTCAAATCTCATGTTCTTTCAAGTCTCATGTTCATTCTCTACAATGAATCAGTAGAACAAATAAATAAATTGGACAATTTATTTTTGCAGGAAATGACTCCCTTCATAAAACAAGCAAATAAACTAATGAATAAAATGACTCATGAGAGTCTTAGTTATAGGTGTGCTCCCTACCAACACGTATATTCCATGCAAAGGGTCAAAACCTACCTTGACGATGTTGACATAATCTATGACAACACTACAGCATAATTTGTTCTGGTTCCACTTGGAGAGACAGGAGGGGGAAATAACTGAGTAAAGGAGCTAGGAGATGCAACTAGGCACCTGGCCGTTCCTTCTGGCTTAGATACGTGGCAGGTTCATTACCTTATGTTCAAAGCAGTGTATGTCATGAGGGTTTTTCTCTATTTTCCATTCTTGGAGAGATCCCCTAGAAGTTCATTTTCAAGATTTGAAAGTGATTCTTTTCTATCTCAATATCTAAGCTTAAAAGCTTAGACATTTATATCATGATTATACAACATTAAAAAAAGAATAAACTGTAGTCTCTTCTATATGAAATGCTCTCATAATGTTGTTAATACCTGCCAAACAAACACGAGTCAGAGATTCAAGGCAGAGTTTGTAGAACTAGTGCTAACTCTCTTGTGTTAGTGGAGAAATCAGTGAAACAAATATAAGATTTTCTTTTTGTTTCGCTTACCACGAAACTCAGTCACCATTTCAGGTGAATCAATTATGCAATTACACTTTGACTTGATAAGACTCTCAGGCAGACCACATCAATGACTTAGTGATCTACTCTCAACTTCTCCACTTCTGCTTGTGAATTATATCTAGTGGGCTGCAAGAAGTGTGAGATCCAGATCCAGAAGGCAGGTGAGGTGGAGAAGGTAAGTAGAGAAAACACCCACTCCTTTAATAACCTATCTGAGAACCACTGGGAAGCCAGGATGTATCAAATCATACCTTCTGCTACAATGGCTGAAGTCAGCCTTTTTATGTGTCTAAATGGGAGATAAATTGTTGTTCACAGAACATGGCGATGTAGCAATGTTCGTTTCTCTTGGGTTTGGACAGAAAAATACCCTTCGCTACTGGAAAACAATGCGAAATTTGAAAATAAAGTTTATATGACCTCTTTATGGCCAAAGAGCAGTCATTTGAAAGATTGTCTTTCTCACAATGGAAGCTGATTTTATATTCCTAATGAGGCATGGGAGACAAAAATCTGCTCTTGAAACATTTCAATTCTCTGCAGTGTTCTCTATTTAATTAGAATTATTCCCTATATGAATCTCCCCAGCTAGCAATCTAATAGCCATTAGCAGAATTTATTCACTGTTTAAATTGCTAAACTTTAGGTTTGGTTCCAAGGATTTGGGCAGGTAACTAGGAGAGGGTTTGGCCTTAAATGTCAAATCCTTGCCTCATCTCTCCCTTCAGTGGATGTATAAGAACTCGTGAAAAAACAAACAAACAAAAACAAACCAAAAACTCAGTCTTAGCAAAGGAGACTCCTTTTGGTGGGGAAGAGAGGGAACACAGATGATGGAGTAGCAGATAATTACACGAGTCTGAAAGTGAAAGTGTTAGTCGCTCAATCATGTCAGACTCTTTGAGACTACATGGACTGTAGTCCACCAGGCTCCTCTGTCAATGGAATTCTCCAGGCAAGAAAACTGGAGTGGACTGCCATTCCCTTCTCTAGGGGATCTTCCTGACTCAGGGATCAAACTTGCGTCTCCTGCATTGCAGGCAGATTCTTTACTGTCTGAGCCACCAGGGAAGCCCCGTATGTATATATCTGACTATACCTGCAAATCTGTTGAACTTGGGAAAAGTTTAAGTAAGTTATTTTTTCTCCCTTTGGTAAATGCAATCGCAGATGTGAATCCTAGAGTTTAATTATGTATGAGACAGACAACAAATTAAAACAATAAAAATGGACCTGCCACACTTAGTAAGTCAGCATTTATTCATTGTCTGTAGGGGAGAAAAGAAAGCTACAGTAGTAATAACCAACCTAGAATTAGGGAGGTTCACAATTATAACTTCAGTACCATCCTTCAGTGACCTTTATTTATCAGTTCTATCAAATTCAAAAAGAATGTGTAATTTAATGTTTTAATTTTTAAATTAATAATTCTTTTTCCATTTTTAGGTTAGTATGATTAGAATAATTGCAAAATAATGGCATTTTATAGTTATTAGGATTAGGAAAATCAAGTAAAATAAAATGGTATGTTTCCAAAGGTTAACTGACCAGCAATATGAATGATAAATTTTGAGTAAACCATTACATAAATTGTTCTTCAAGAGAACTCATATATTATTCAACTACTTTCTCAATTCTGGTTAATTAAAATACAACACAGTAGAGGATAGAAAATATATTTTCATGACTTTCTGTTTAGACATGTTTTAAGTACCTTTTATATCAAAAATATGAAGGTCTGTATAATTTCAATATTTTTTGGGATTAGAATTATAGTGAAGTATTAGATCAGATATACTATTAATCTGTGATTTGAAGGAGTAGTAGCAACAATTACAACAATAACAATAAGGTTAGAGGGACTTCCCTGGTAGTCCAGTGCCTAAGACTCTGTACTCCCAATGCAGGGGACCAGGTCTGATCCCTGGTCAGAGAACTAGATCTCACATGCTGCAACTAAAAATCTCACATGCCTCAGCTGAGATCCAGTACAGCCAAATAAATGAATATGTATGTGTGTATATATATATATATATATAAATTGTGTTGGATCTCCTGTAAGAAGATAGTTTGGAATAGCCTCATTTTAACTAATAATTCATTGCTCATGTATGAAGATGCCATAATGGAAAATGTCATCAATGCAGAATACATTTAAGAGGTGTTTCTCTGTGATCATTAATAGAAAGATTCAACTATGATATGGTCAAAACACAGGACTTGGAATCAAAAGTCTGGACTTGAAGATATTTTCACTTGCTTCCTATATGTTTTGTAGTAACCCTCTCCTCTACAGAAATTCCAATTTCCTGTTACATAAAATAGAAATATTAATTTCTGTCCTTACAAACATCTCAGGGCCACCTGTGAGGATCAAAGGTCAAAATGAGTTTCGATATGTGAAAGCAATAAGTCACCAGTAGGGTACTGTAATGAATTACTATGATTTATACAAACATGGCCCCAATTTGAATATTAAAATCTGGATCCAGAACTTGGGGGTGAAAATAGAGATAGGGTACTTTGGTACATAATTATATTTAGTCTAAAATGACCTTATTTCTATTCTGTATAAAGTGAAGTGGCTGCCTAACAACTAAAGCTGCCATTTATGAAGTCCTTTGTTTATTGCTTATAATTATGCCACAAATATTGCAAATCTAAGGCATGTGCCAGATACTGGGAATAAAATATCCTTTGCCCTGTCAAGGAGTATATAAACCAACTTGAAGATTATAAAGATATGTCATAATTTTTTTAATTAAAAATTTTTTTGGTAACATCCTATGGCATGTGGGATTTTAGTTCCCCAACCAGTCATCAAAACCGTGCCCCCTGCATTGGAAGCACAGAGTCTTAACCACTGGACCACTAGGGTTATAATTTTAATTATAAAACAGTTCACAATAAGAACAGTTTAAATCTTGCTTACATATGTGAGTAAACCAATGCTCAGAGATGCTAAGTAACCACCCTAAGATCATTCAGCCAGCAAATGGTGGCACCAACATGAGGTGCCCTCTGTCAATGTCTAAAGTAAGTGATTTGGACGGTATATGTTTGTATGTGGGCGTGCTCAGTTGCTTAGTTGTGTCCTGCTCTTTGCAGCTCCTTGGACTGTAGCCCACCAGGCTCCTCTGTCTGTGAAATTTTCCAAGTGAGAATATTAGAGAGGTTTGCCATTTCCTATTCCAGGGGATCTTCCAGACCCAGGGATCGAACCCACATCTCTTGCATCTGCTGCATTGCAGGTGGATTCTTTACCAATTGCGCCACCTGGGAAACCTTTATGTGTATATGGCATCAAAATAAAATTTTTGGTGCTTTCCTAGAGACCCACTGAAGCTCTAATAGGTAGTTTAGACATTACATTGTTCTTTTATAAAGTTAGTTATATACACAGTGATGTTTTAAATATATCTGTTTTCAGGAGAGAAATATATTTTCTATCATTTAACACTGAAGGCTTAGTGTCCCATCTTTAAAATTCCCATTCTTTCATCACCAGGTAGTGAATTTCTGATGGACAGATGAAGGCCTAAAGACAAAGCAAGTCAGACATGACTATTCTGATGAAGAACCAAGTGTTTGCTGAGAGCCTTGTGGCTTGTGATACTTTTATAGTCAACTTGGCTGGGCCATGGTACCCCGATATTTGGTCAAACATTATTTTTGGCATTTCTGTAAGTGTGTCTTTGGGGGTGAGATTAACATTTAAAGTGGTGGATTTTGACTAAAGGAGAGATGGCCCTTTGTAAAGTGGGCAAGCCTCATCCAGTCAGTTGAAGGCTTTCATAGAACCAAGACTGACCTCCTCCCAGGAAGGAATTCTACCAGCAAAAGCCTTTGGACTTGAACTGCAACACTGGCTCTTACCTAGGTCTCCAACCTGTAGTCCATCCTACAAATTTTGGACGTGTCAGACTCCATAATCATATGAGTAAATTTCTTAAAACTAATCTCTTCTTTTACATCGTGCAGGTGCGCACACATATCCTATTGTTTCTATTTCTCTGGAGAACCCTGACTAATATACTGACCAGCAGACCTGTAGGGAACTTCTTAGAAATTCATAATCTCAGATCCTTCCCTTGAACTATTGTTCAGAATTTGCATATTTTAACAGGATCCCCAGGTCTTTTGTGCACACAGTTAAGTTAAAGAAGTCCTACCCAGGATGATCAGAAATTCAGGATTTTTTTTTCTCTTTTCCCTTTTATATTTTTAAGTGCATTGCTGCTAGGTTTGTGTCTGTTTGGGGGGCATTTGAGGGTCCTTTTATTTCAGGCTAATTGAATGCTCTGGGGCAGTGAGGGGTTAGCGAGGGAAATTGTTGTTGGTTTCATTCGGCTGCTGAGAAAGCTCAAAACTTTTGATTAAACTCTCCAATTTTGTGATTGAATTCATTGCCACTAGGAAAGCTAGTCCATGTTTCGGCTTGGATTGATGGTGCTGATGCAGAGACAGCTCAGCTAAGCAAAAAAAAAAAAATTAACGGGTCATGAGTATCTAGGCTAAGAGATACATAAAACCATAATAGACTCATCTCAGTAATGGTTGGATTGTGGTCAGTAAAAGCCCATTCATTTGAATGACATTTAGAGGGTATCTATTTTGTGTCAGGCATTGTGATACATGCTACAGAGAGAAAGATTTCTTTCCTGTCCTTAAAAACCATATAGTTAGTTCAGAAGAATAGGTGTATAAGTAAGAGCAATAACAAAATACAGCTGCCTCCCCAACAAAGGACCATGAAAGACCAAAGAGGTAAATTTTTCTTTAAATTCTTACTCTTCGAATTCATTCCATGTAAAATGATCAGCTGAATTTTCCAAAATGGCTACGTCTTCATACCTATTCTTTCTTAGACACCATCAATATATCTTTACACTATTAAATCCATCCATTCATTTATTCCTCAAATACATGTTGAGTACCTCCTATGTACTAGGTGCTGGATTTAGCCCTGGAAATACAGCAGTAAACCAAATAAATAAGGTCTAATGAAAATAAAACTGAAGTAATCACACAGATGATTCCATAGCTGCATTGATAATGTGCTATAGAAGAAGTCTGAATAATATGAGAGTGAATCACAAATTTGATCTTGACTAGAAGGAGCTTGGGGTCCCATCCCTTCATGGGAAATAGATGGGGAAACAGTGGAAACAGTGTCAGACTTTATTTTGGGGGGCTCCAAAATCACTGCAGATGGTGATTGCAGCCATGAAATTAAAAGACACTTACTCCTTGGAAGAAAAGTTATGACCAACCTAGATAGTATATTCAAAAGCAGTGACATTACTTTGCTGACTAAGGTCCATCTAGTCAAGGCTATGGTTTTCCCTGTGGTCATGTATGGATGTGAGAGTTGGACTGTGAGGAAGGCTGAGCGCCGAAGAATTGATGCCTTTAAACTGTGGTGTTGGAGAAGACTCTTGAGAGTCCCTTGGACTGCAAGGAGATCCAACCAGTCCATCCTAAAGGAGATCAGTCTTGAGTGTTCATTGGAAGGACTGATGTTGAGGCTGAAACTCCAATACTTTGGCCACCTCATGCAAAGAGTTGACTCATTGGAAAAGACTCTGATGCTGGGAGTGAGAAGGGGGGGTGATGCAGGAGGAGAAGGGGACAACAGAGGATGAGATGGCTGGATGGCATCACGGACTCGATGGACGTGAGTCTGAGTGAACTCCAGGAGTTGGTGATGGACAGGGAGGCCTGGCGTGCTGCGATTCATGGGGTCTCAAAGAGTTGGACGCGACTGAGTGACTGAACTGAACTGAACTGAGAAGGAGCTTGATTTCCTGGGAGGTGACATTTTCACTGAATATTAAAGGAAGAGTAAGACTTTCTCAGGTTAATGGATGTGGGATGAGGGCTAAGGAAGATTTCATACAGAGTCAGTCGTATTTGTGAAGGCTGTGTGGAGGGAAGGAAAGAAACTGAGGAGAAAAGGAGAGAAGGCAGACCCTCGGGGTTAAGGTGGAAAGGCGCAGAAGGAGAGGTATTAGATTAGGGAGGAGCCAGATCATTCAGGATCCTGACAGAACTGGAATTCTGTTCCAAGAGCAAAAGGAAGTCATCAAATCTGTTTAAAAAGGGATCAAAATGTTTATAATACACTTTTGAAGGATTATGCTTACTGTTAATTGGAAAATGTGATGGAATAGCCAAAAATGGATTTGAGGAGACACGTTCGGATAAAATCCAGGTTCTTTAGTTTAACATTCAGATTCCTCAGAGCTGAGGCCAAATCTATCTTTCCAGTCTTCATATTCACTTCTCCCTTACATAAACATGCATTGCAGCCAGACTAGTCTACTCACTCTGTCCTTTGCTCAATCCTGAGTTTTGGCTTTCCAGAACACCTTATTACTTATTTTTCAAGAGCTAGGCAAAATTTTATCTGTCCTTGGTACCCTGGATGAATGTTGCCAATTTCTTAAAATGTCCCAAATGATTACCATTTTTCTGAAAAGTTTTTCAGAAAAAAAAAGATTGTAAGAGACAATAATAGTTTTGAACAATGAAGAAAATGAAAGTACTGCTGATAAATTTGTGACAAAGTCTTAATGTCAGCCTGCTGAGGTATATAATTTAGTCATACCATTTTAGCATGGGCTTTGTAATTTATCCCATCTGTTCATCTGCTTTTGGGTCTTTGTTTTTTAGGTCCTAAAGGCACTTATTTATTTTTTGTAAGAAAAATCAGATTGGAAAAAATTGTCAAATAACATTTTTCCTTACTATTAATTTTAAGCCCAATAACACACCATTTAATAGCTTTGCTTTGGGGGCATATGATAACCTTTTCATTTTCATGCTGTTTCAGGATGGCATTTTAAACACAATTAAAATGTATTTACGATCCCTTAGACTAGCCTGCAAGACTCCTCTGTCCATGGAATTTTCCAGGCAAGAATACTGGAATGGGTTGCCATTCTCTTCTCCAGGAGATCTTCCTGACCCAGGGTTCAAACACAGATCTCCTGCACTGCACGTGGATTCTTTACCATCTGAACCACCAGGAAAGCCCATACATACATATGTACATACACACACACATATTTATTGCAAGTTAATTTTTAGAAACTAAAATCTCACAAATCTCTTATAAAGAAACACTATTTGAAATTAATTAGTCCTTTGGCATCACATCAATTCTGTTTTTTTTCTTTCACATTCAGGAAATGGATCTCTTTCTCTTTCACACCTGGCTGGCCGTGGGCTCCTACACACCACCTCAGTTTAAGAGAATCATTCAAGTTGCTTTGTAGACATCATCCTCTCTGGAGAAGTTTCCAGATCCCACATACTACACCCAAGATGCTGCTGCTGCTGCTGCTAAGTCGCTTCAGTCGTGTCCAACTCTGTGCGACCCCGTAGACGGCAGCCCACCAGGCTCCCCTGTCCCTGGGATTCTCCAGACAAGAACACTAGAGTGGGTTGCCATTTCCTTCTCCAAGATAGAGGTACTCATTTCATCTTTATATGTGTTTTAAGTCTGTAATCACATGTATTATACACTTTGGTAAACATTTAGCTGTCCTGCAAACACATTGTAGGAGGGCAGGTGATACCGTCTTATATCATAAGCATTTAACACTGTGCCTGAGGTGAAGAAGGAGAATGAGGAGGAAGAGGAGGGGAAGAGGAAGAAAAATCACCTAAATACACAATCATAGTGAACTTTTTTAATGCTTGTTTTGGACCTATCTCAAGAGTTAATATTTTACACATCTCTTCAATCTTCACAACCTTTGGGTCAAGAATTATTATCTCTCAGATGAAGACAGACCTAAAGACCTTAACTAACCTGCCTGTGGCTACACAGCTAACAGGTCACGGGGTGGGGTTGGGGGTGGGGGGTTGGAATTTGCACAGCGACTTCTCTGCAGACCACATGAACTTCAAGCTACAGAAAATTGGTGTATGGACCTATATAGATACTCACAAACACAGGGCATTTTTCCACTAGAAGAATTTCAGAGACTTAGCACTCAGGCTGAAAATTTGAAAATTATGGTCACAGTGACTCCTCCTCCCCAACGTACTTTGATCTCACCCTCCCTCTCACACTGACGGCCATCTCAGAAGGACATGTTTCATTCTCCCCACTACTCCCCTAGCTTCCTCTTAGCAGGGTTTCTCAAACTCAGTTGTTGTCATCCCGGACTGAATAATTCTTCGCTGTCAGGATTATCCTGGCCAGTGGAAGCTGCTTAGCAATTTGCCCCTACCTACCAATAGCTCACCCTTTCAACCCCCAGTGGTGAAACCCAAAAATGTCTCCAGACTTTGCCAAATGTCTCCTTGGGGGAATCAAATTGCCCAGGACAGGAATTAGATACTGCTACCAATCTATCTATGGTTTAGAACCTAAGTTCTGGTTATTAGCTTCCAAAGAGCTGTGGGCATCATTCTTATTTTGCTGGTCCACAGTCACAGATCTAAATGACTGCTTTTTCCCCCCACTTACTATAACATCTTTTACACTGAAGATACACCTTAAATATTAAGTCAGTGACCAGAAGTTGCACTCTGAGCCTGTAGTTTTTATCATTCACATGTCAGGGCAAAGGCTCTGAAGACACATTATTGGGTTTTTGTAAATTCTCACAGATGATGAGAATCAGATCAATAGTTTGTAAAAGAATCCATTTCCAAAGTTTAAGCTTCAAGGTGTCGTGTTAATGAATGGTTGGAACAAAATCGAATTGGGCTGTATCCTAAATGTGTGGTCAGAATCCAGGTGACACGGGGATCCGAATACGAATGTTGACTGTGTGGTTGTTGGTGCTCCTGGAGTCAATTCCTTGTTGGCAGAGGGATGGATTAGAGACAAGTCTCTCTCAGGACATCCTTGCCCCTTGTGTGCCAACATAGCAGGTGCTAAATGCTGATCCCAAGACTGCTGCTGTTTGATGCCTGCTCGGCTGCTTGGTCACTAGACTTTATAACATTCGCAGTGACCCTGAAACGTAGTTTGAAACTTAGGACTTGGAGCAGGAAACTCGGAAACAGTTTCCAGTATGACTAGCAGAGGGTATAAGGGCTACTTTGTGCCTACTTTGGAGCAGGAAAGCCAGGTCTAGGAAGGATGCATTGGGCCTATTAAGAAATTGCAGAAATGAGAGGTGATACAAATATGGTATTTACCAGAGCCATATTTGGTGATACAAATATGGTAGTTACCAGAACCCTGCTTGACTGTAAATCCTATGTGAGTCAATAAAACAGAGGTTATTGGAACACAGAACCATTTTTTTAAAAATAGAAGTTCTACTGACTTAGATGGGCTTCCCTGGTGGCTCAGACGGTAAAGAATCCACCTGCAATGCAGGAGACCAGAGTTTGATCCCTGAGTTGGGAAGATCCTCTGGAGGAGGGCATGGCAACCCACTCTAGTATTTTTGCCTGGAGAATCCCCATGGAAGAGGAGACTGGTGGGTTACAGTCTACGGGGTCACAGTCAGACACGGCTGAGCGACTTTCACTTCACCGACTTGGGTGCCAAAGGTGTTCACCTGGGCTTTGAGAGCCATGTGCACGTGTGTGTGTGCTCAGTGGTGCCTGACTCTCTGTGACCCATTGGACTGTGGCCTGCCAGGTTCCTCTGTCCACGGAATTTTCCAGGCAAGAATACTGGAGTGGGTTGTCATTTCTTCCTTCAGGGCATCTTTCCGACCCACGGATAAAACCCATACCATTGAGTCACCTAGGAAGCTCTGTGAATCTGCAAAGCCCGGTCTCTGACATTGTGTTTTGGCAAGGGCGGAATTACTCCAAAGCTCAATGACTTCCTTTCACACTATCATGAACACCTTTTTTCTTCTCAGCTTGATTATCCCTAATTTGTTCTTCATGAGTGTTCATTTTTCTAGGTACAGAAGCACGCTCAATTATAGGTTAATGATAAGAGGTAAATGCTAACAAAAACTGGAAAAGCAAGAATAGATCTTTCCAACTTATGTCTTAGCTACATATCTTAAAAATGTATTTTTAGAGAAAAGTTTTAATGAATCATGAAATTAAGAATAAACATAGCAAATTATAGGTGTCCAAGTATTAATCAAACATCTCTACATTTCACTTAGAATTTAAGATACAAGCATGGTGAACATAGTTTTATTTAATGAATAAAGGGAGTCCTATTGCATCTCCCTGAGCAAAAAACTCCATGGCTATTTAAATGGGTTACCTAGGTGACTCAATGGTAAAGAATCCGCCTGCCACTGCTGGAGACACTGGAGATCCAGGTTTGATCCCTGGGTGAGGAATATCCCTTGGAGAAGGAAATGGCAACCTGCTCCAGTATTCTTGCCTGGGAAATCCCACAGACAAGAGGAGTCTGTCAGGTTATAGTCCATGGGGTGGCAAAGAATTGGACACGATTAAGTGAGCACATATATACAACCATTGCAAAGCCCTGGAGACCAAACCCACCATAGGGAACACATCAGTGCTTTACCCGTCTTCTGTGTCTCACGGCACCTTGCTTGCGCCTTTGCTGTGAGAAGTCCTGTCTTGCATTGGTCATTAACCCTTTCCTTTTATACTTCAACAACTAGCCCTGTGATGGGTAAGGAGTAGGCATTCAAAAATAAAAAGTGTTAAACTGAAACGCATAATTATTGATATTTTCAGGCTCAAATTCCATTTCAGGGGTAGAGGTGTATGGTCCCTGTATTAAGCTAAAATTTTATTTCTTCTCTGTGCATTACGACTGTTTTGAGAAATAGACTCCTTTGAAGTATGCTGAAGCTTTATATGCTCATGTAGCCAAGCCAGGGGCCAAGGCAGCAGGCTTCATTCTAATTTCCTTTAATAGTTCAAAAAAATATTAGTTACCAACTAAGACTGGTTTTAAAAAATTCTTTAGGTTGATAAAAAGGTACTTTTAAATAAAAATTGAGGTACTTCCCTTACGGTCCAGGGAATCTGCCTTCCAAAGCAGGGGACTCAGGTTTGATACCCGGTTGGGAAACTAAGATCCCACATGCCTCTTGATATAGCCAAAAAGTAAAAAAGGAAAAACATGGGAACATTTGAATAGTCAAGTGTTTTTTTCTTATTTGCTATGCACCTATATTTTTTAATAGTCACTATATATAGAATATAATATGTATTATACAACATGTATTATATCTAGATACCTTTCTCCCTTTGTTTTGACTGTAAGTTAAATGAGTACCTTTAATTTTGACCAGAGGTATACTATTATAAGTAAAATGCACAGTTTTTCATTATTCACATAGTTGTCTCATTGTATAAGGCAGATAGAGGCATGAATGATATCCAAATGAAACCCAAACTACAGTCTGGCAGCTTTATCCTCCCATGAGTGGCCAAACCAGTGGTTAAGTAATCCAGATATAAAGCTTCATTCTGACGATCAATTCAGCGAAATCAGACAGGCCTTATTTTAAAATTCTGCTCTAGTCTTCAATCAATGGAGACACACCCTTGGTATCTCAGAGAAATGAAGCAATTGGCCTAAAGTAGAAATTAACATCACTTGTGTCTTAATAAATACTAAAAACCAAAGAATGGATACTGATACACTATTGATGTAACTAGTTAATGCCTATTTTTATTTCCCTTTACTAAAATAGTGTGAACTATTGTGCACAAGATGACTAACAATATTTTTGATCTACACTGTTTAGCTCATTTTCAAAGCTGAGACTTTGGCACATACATCCTGGTCTTTCTGCACATTTAAGAGAGGAGGGTAAATGGCCAATTTGGGATGTTACTACAAGTGAAACTCAAAACCCATAAACCTTTGAAAGTTCTGACATGCATGTTCAAAAGCATCAAACCCATCAACTGTCTATCAGCATCTTGCCGTACCGGGCAAAGAGTGAACTCATTTATCTGACATCATCACTATCTTACATAACCTGGAGGCGAGCAGTCCCTGAGACAAAGGTGTATTGGAGAAAGAATTTATGCAAAAAGTTTGGTTGGGAGTACCTGCACTTGGTTTTGGCTTTCTTCTTTCACAGACAATGCCCAGAGCATGTTCTGACAAGGAGAGCTCTGGCAGGGACTTAAAATCTCCACATACATAAATGACTGTTTTCAGTAACAGCAATCAATTTGTCATCCTTAAATGAATTTCAATAGTTTCTAAGAAAATAAAAGGCAAGAAACCAGAATATCTAGCGTAGATATCCCTAAATGCTAAGCAGTCAACTAATGCTTACTGTATCATTGTACTTTTAACCTATCACAATATCCAAATAATAACCACTGCTTTATCGACTGGTATTTATAAGAATTTTCATGAATTTGAGGTGATGATTCTTCCACCTTAGTGAGATGACCTGGAACACTGGAAAATTCTTTTAACACACTGAAAAGTGAACATCAGCTGTTTTCAACCTGTTTATAGATATTCATTTAATATTTCAGTTTTTATATTCTACAAATGAATTCTCTTGGTTTATAGACAAACTCAACATTTAATAGATTAGTTGGAAGCTTCTTGAGGAATCTAGTTTTCCTTATTTAAATAATTTTTATCAGGACTTTATATATACTTATGCCAAGTTCTCTTCTAGCTTCAGCTGGTTTATTACCATGTTCCACATTCAAACTAATGAATTATGGTTCACAACGGACTCCACTGAAAAAACAAAAAAAGATAAATCAGCAATTTCTAGTTCAGTAGTTCTCAAACTATACATAATCACTAGTGGAATGATTAAAAATGCAAATCCCTAAGCAATAGGATAAGAAACTGATTCAATAATCATGGAAAGAGGTCCTTAATCTATATCTTCAATAAACACCCAATGGCATCTGATAAATTTATCTAGATTAGACTTTGAAAGCTGCTCATGTGTTAAAAAGAAAAAAAAGGAACTCTCAGAATTTCTATACCAAAATAGTTTTATCAGTGCATATGGCAGTATCTGATGAACAGTCAGAAACTGGTTAATCAAAATGTTTGTGCTTTATAAATCCTGAAAAACTATACAGTGAATAAGAAACTCTGCCTATTTTCCCCTTAATATTCTAATTCTGAGACCATCAGGATTAGACCTTAAGAGTATTAGAATTGCAATATTCAGTATTCCAAAGTTGAAACCAAAGAGTGAAATAATTTCTGAATTAATTTAGCTGTGTGTTTTTTGAAAAGCATAGAAGGCATTAAAGGTGCCCTTTTATAGCAAGACATTATAGCAATGTCTTGGTTTAGGAGGCTATATAGTTCCTTGAAAGCCAATTTCAAAAAACAAAACAGCAGACAGCGTGTACTAAGACTTCTTAACTAATACCTTAGAACAGGAAATGAGAGATTAAACAATAATGACAGGTAAATCATTTCCTAGACTTCCGGTGATTCTTGGCAGCAAAAGTTTGTGCTTTTGGAAAAAAAAATAATCAGCCATGAAGTGACTAATCAAGTGACTTATTACAAATAAGAAAACGCAGTATTTGTCAAGATGGGCTTGTAAGAGCTTGTTGTATGCTTGCTTCCAAAAGATAACTACAAACACTGGCTTTCTTTTTTGCCATACTGCAGTGTAAAATTTTTCCAGTGAAAAATTTAACAATTCCTGGATAATCTGATTAAACAACTAAGATAGGGCCTCTCAAACAGCTAAGTTGGGGCTGCTTGGGCCTGAATTATTAGGCCAATATAGGATGAAATTCCTTGATACCCAGTACCTGAATCAAAACAAGTTATATTTTCCATGTCTTTTTCTTGTATCATGGTGATAAGCCTAACAGTCTAAAACCAGTTAAGTCAAGAAAACATTCTGCCTCAATTATAAGCACTGATTTGTGTATACTGCATGCCTGACACAGAGACCCGTCAATAAATGTTGAACCAAATTCATTTCTCTGGTCTTAAATGAGCCTTGGCATTCATTCTTAATAACTTTATATAAAAAAAAAAGTCTAATGGTTCATCTTTTAGGTAAGTCTCCTGAATGAATTACTTAAGATTTTTTTAAAACCTGCAAAACAAAGGCTAGTCTGCAAATCAGCAAAACAACAGGAGCCAAAATGAGCCCTCCTATGATTAATAATAAGTTGAGTCAAGTGCTCAATTATTTCTCTCCTGATTGCTAGAATTATCCCTGAAAATCACCAAATCTCCACTTTAAAGCAGCAAGCATAAGAGTATCTCACAGGTAAGTGAAACTATGTCTGTCACTGAAATGCTATTTCTAAAATGGTTTCTTTTTCACTTCAAAAAAAAGAAAAAAAAAAAGAAAATGTAAAATAAGACAATACAGCTCAGTTTAATTTCAAACGTTAATATATTTTCTATTTTATATTGAACATATGCATCTGTAACCCCTCATTGGCAGCAACTATCACATCCTCATAAAAGGGGCAAAAATCTGTAAGATGCCTCTTAAAATAAATATTCTTCTTTATAAAATAATAAAACTTCAAATAAATATTCTTTACACTAAACAATATGTTGAAAAAAATTAGAAAATAAAGGTTGAATTTTACTGTAACTGTACAATATACATGAAGTCCAAAGGGAAATCAGAGTCTTACAATAAAGGCTTTCTGTAAGGCAAAATACAATCTAAAAACATACTGATTGATTCACATTCTTCCGAATGTACAACATATTAGTATAATATTTTGTGAATGTGCCGTATAGTACGGCACAACTTGTTTTTCACAGTTGCAAATATTATTGTATATACAAAAATATAGCACATTATCTCTGGAGAAAACAACGAGGGTGGGGGAAGGGAGAGGGGAAGTCATCTGCTAATTTACAAATTTTGCAAGTACTATTCACAAACAAAAACTTCACCTAGAGTGTCTATTGCTTTAGCTTATGCAACTTGTAGGTCACCAAGGTCTGTATTCCATACTCTGAGCTCCACTAGCTGAGTTCTAACAAGCATATCAATTAAAATGGCACATGGATGAAAAAAGCATTTCACTGCGAACAGCACAGGATATCCCAACCCTCTATCAACAGTGCCAAGATTCTAGCTGTTTAGTTGGTTGCATATGTGTGTATTTAAAAAAAAAAAAAAAGGAGGGGCAGAGGGAAATAATCCTTATGACTGCAATCTTCCT
>SJYQ01001063.1:260344-283884 GCA_006410935.1 Redunca redunca | reverse complement strand
CTATTCTTAAACATATTATAAACAGTTTAAAATACCACACAAATTTTATGACATTCTTTGAGATTTTATTTCCGGCTATATTTTGTTTTGGATGCACAGTTATTTTTAAAAGAAGATCATACAAAAAAGAACATTATGAACCAAGCATACTGCAAAAAAAATAAAACAAAACAAAACAATAGCCACGCTAGGGATTAACCTCCAAGGGAAAGGTAAATCTACTGAGACTGTATAAGATAGAACTTCACTAATGCCTGTCTATTTTATTTGGATTGAATTGGCCTACAACTAGAACTGCGTTAACCAGAGCCCTCAATTTCTTTTATTTCCTTTTAGAAGTGGCCTGCCTGATTTGATTTCAAGTTGCCTGGGTTATGAGAAACAAAATCCTCCCCCATTAAAACTGCATGGTGTTTATGACCACTACAGGGATAGTTTAAATAACAATGAAAAAAGTTGACTTATGAAAAATAAAGCTGGTTAATTACACCAAATGGGCTTAATGTAAAAACCACAGGTGTCTTTTTTACAAGTTTTTGTTGAGCTTTTGCCCATAGCATGTTTATATGACATGGATGGAGCTGAAATCTTTACTGTGGCCAGCTTTAAATGGGAAACATTTGGTTTATCTCCATTACAGTTCAGACCATATGTGATGTCATAGAAATGACACAACCTATGAAAGCTTGTTTCTGCATTGAGGAATACAACATCTGCTTCATTATTTATGTAATTAAAATAAAACAATTTCATTAATGTCCTGGCAAAGAACTCATTTGCTATATATTTTAAGTAGAAATATAAAGGGATTTAATCTATGGTCCTTATTATTTTAGGCTTCCCAGATACCTCAGTGGTAAAGAATTCACCTGCAAAGCAGGAGAGGCAGGTTCGATCCCTGGGTTGGGAAGATCCCCTGGAGAAGGAAATGACAACCCACTCCTCCAGGTGTCTTGTCTGGGAAATCTCATGGACAGGGAATCCTTGTGGGTTACAGTCCAATGGTTGCAAAGAATTGGACATGACTTAGCAACTAAACAGCAGCAACAATGTTCATTTTATTTTGAGTTTAGAAATCTATGATTTCAGAAGCATTAAGATATATTAAGTAAAAATATTTTTGCTAAAATAACCTTAGTTACAGTGGATATCCATAAACTTATAAATGAGATGTGCATTGCTTTATATTCTAGGGCCTAAAATATTTCCTTAAGTGTACATATACATTTTCACAGTATCATTTCATTTGCACGTTTTAAAATTTAATTTATTCCCATCAACAGTGTGGGAGGGTTCCCTTTTCTCCACACCCTCTCCAGCATTTATTGCTTGCAGACTTCTGGATCGCAGCCATTCTGACTGGTGTGAAGTGGTACCTCATTGTGGTTTTGATTTGCATTTCTCTGATAATGACTGATGTTGAGCATCTTTTCATGTGTTTGTTAGCCATCCATGTCTTCTTTGGAGAAATGTCTATTTAGTTCTTTGGCCCATTTTTTGATTGGGTGGTTTATTTTTCTGGAATTGAGCTGCATAAGTTGCTTGTATATTTTTGAGATTAGGTGTTTGTCAGTTGCTTCATTTGCTATTATTTTCTCCCATTCAGAAGGCTGTCATTTCACCTTGATTATAGTTTCCTTTGTTGTGCAGAAGCTTTTAATTTTGATTAGATCCCATTTGTTTATTTTTGCTTTAATTTCCAGAATTCTGGGGGGTGGATCATAGAGGATCCTGCTGTGATTTATGTCAGAGAGTGTTTTGCCTATGTTCTCCTCTAGGAGTTTTATAGTTTCTGGTCTTACATTTAGATCTTTAATCCATTTTGAGTTTATTTTTGTGTGTGGTGTTAGAAAGTGATCTAGTTTCATTCTTTTACAAGTTGTTGACCAATTTTCCCAGCACCACTTGTTAAAGAGATTGTCTTTACTCCATTGTATATTTTTGCCTCCTTTATCAAAGATAAGGTGTCCATAGGTGTGTGGGTTTATCTCTGGGCTTTCTATTTTGTTCCATTGATCTATATTTCTGTCTTTGTGCCAGTACCATACTGTCTTGATGACTGTGGCTTTGTAGTAGAGCTTGAAGTCAGGCAAGTTGATTCCTCCAGTTCCATTCTTCTTTGTCAAGATTGCTTTGGCTATTCGAGGTTTTTTGTATTTCCATATAAATCTTGAAATTATTTGTTCTAGTTCTGTGAAAAATACCGCTGGTAGCTTCAAAGGGATTGCATTGAATTTGTAGATTGCTTTGGGTAGTATACTCATTTTCACTATATTGATTCTTCCGATCCATGAACATGGTATATTTCTCCGTCTGTTAGTGTCCTCTTTGATTTCTTTCATCAGTGTTTTATAGTTTTGTATATATAGTTCTTTAGTTTCTTTAGGTAGATATATTCCCAAGTATTTTATTCTNCCTAAGTATTTTATTCTTTTCGTTGCAATGGTGAATGGAATTGTTTCCTTAATTTCTTTTTCTACTTTCTCACTATTAGTGTATAGGAATGCAAGGGATTTCTGTGTGTTGATTTTATATCCCACAATTTTACTATATTCATTGATTAGCTCTAGTAATTTTCTGGTGGAGTCTTTAGGGTTCTCTATGTAGAGGATCATGTCATCTGCAAACAGTGAGACTTTTACTTCTTCTTTTCCAGTGTGGATTCCTTTTATCTCTTTTTCTGCTCTGATTGCTGTGGCCAAAACTTCCAGAACTATGTTGAATAGTAGCAGTGAAAGTGGACACCCTTGTCTTGTTCCTGACTTTAGGGGAAATGCTTTCAATTTTTCACCATTGAGGATAATGTTTGCTGTGGGTTTGTCATATATAGCTTTTATTATGTTGAGGTATGTTCCTTCTATTCTTGCTTTCTAGAGAGTTTTCACCATAAATGGCTGTTGAATTTTGTCAAAGGCCTTCTCTGCATCTACTGAGATGATCATATGGCTTTTATTTTTCAATTTGTTAATGTGGTGAATTGCATTGATTGATTTGCGGATATTGAAGAATCCTTGCATGCCTGGGATAAAGCCCACTTGAACTGGCATATGACCCAGCAATCCCACTGCTGGGCATACACACCGAGGAAACCAGAATGGAAAGAGACACATGTACCCCAATGTTCATCGCAACACTGTTTATAATAGCCAGGACATGGAAACAACCTAGATGTCCATCAGCAGATGAATGGATAAGAAAGCTGTGGTACATATACACAATGGAGTATTACTCAGCCATTTAAAAGAATACACTTGAATCAGTTCTAAGGAGATGGATGGAACTGAAGCCGATTATACAGAGTGAAGTAAGCAAGAAAGAAAAACACCAATACAGTATACTAACGCATGTATATGGAATTTAGAAAGATGGTGATGATGACCCTGTATGCGAGACAACAAAAGAGACTCAGATGTGTAGAGCGGACTTTTGGACTCTGGGAGAGAGGGAGAGGGTGGGATGAGATGGGAGAATGGCATTGAAACATCTGTACTATCATGTAAGAAATGAATCGCCAGTCTATTTATGATGCAGGATGCAGGATGCTTGGGGCTGGTGCACAGGGATGACCCAGAAAGATGTTATGGGGTGGGAGGTGGGAGGGGGTTCATGTTTGGGAATGCATGTATACCCGTGGTGGATTCATGTCAATGTATGGCAAAACCAATACAGTATTGTATAGTAAAATAAAGTTAAAATAAAAATTAAAAAAATAAAATTTAATTTATTTTAGTGATGCTCATCTCTTACAAGTGTAATGTATTCTGTTCAGAAGACCTTTGAATTGCAGAAGGATTGAGAATGTCTGTTTTTCTCTTTGCCTAACTCCTGACACATATATTTTCTTGATATATTTTTCATGGATATGACAAGCTTTCAAATCTCCTTACTTTTTATACTTAGAGTTTAGGTTAGCTTGCTGGGATCCTTGTTTTTCTAAATTAAGCTGGCATCTAATCTTCTTGTACTTGAGTAGTTAGTACTTCTGGACTATAATCAGATTTAGAATATAATATTTCTGATCAAGGAGGTAGCCAATGAACCCTACAAATTACCCTATTTGGAGTGGAGAGGACAACAAAACATACATATGTTGCCAATTACTTTTCAATTAAAACATTACATCATAAACAATCTAAAATTTACTAAATATGATAACACCATTTCAGGTACCATACTGAATCTGTGCACAGATTGTAATGAACTGTGAATTCCCTTATATAGTCATAAGTGTGCATCTATTGTTTTTTATATTTATCAGGAAAAAATCTGTGCAAGCTGTTTCAGTTTGATTATCTTTTATATTAGTTTTATGGTAATGCTTAGAAAGCATATGTTATGTCACAAAATGAAGCCCTCTGGTTCTTCATTTGTTATATCAAGCTGAAAAATCCACTCTTGTAAAGTTCAAGCTAACTGATCCTCTCTTGTAGAGTTCTTGGTGAAATTGTAGGGACACAGTAAATGGTAAAATTATGTTATCATTGTTGCATTAATATATATATATATATATTTAAACATTTCTTATCTAGAAAATATCATTGTTTTGCAAAAACATTTTCTTCATTGACAATCTAACTAGAAGAGCTTTGGGACTCAATCTCATGTTCAGTCCAAATATGTACATATATCAATAGCTACTTGTTGTTCAATTGCCCAGTCCTCTCTGACTCTTTGTGACCCCATGGACTGCAGCATGCCAGGCCTCCCTATCCCTTACCATCTCCTGAAGTTTGCCCAAGTTCATGTCCATTGCATTGGTGACGCCATTCAGCCATCTCATCCTCTGATGCCCTCTTCTCCTTCTGCCCCGTCTTTCCCAGAATCAGAGACTTTTCCAGTGAGTCAGCTGTTCATATCAGATGACGAAAATACTGGAGTTCCAGCTTCAGCATCAGTCCTTCTAATTAGTATTTGGGGTTGATTTCCCTTAAGATTGACTGGCTTGATATCCTTACTGTCCAGTGGATTCTCCGGAGTCTTCTCCAGCACCACAGTTCAAAGGCATCAATTCTTTGGTGCTCCACCTTTACGGTCCAGCTCTGACAACCATACATGACTGCTGGGAAGACCATAGCCTTGACTATACAGAACTTTGTCAGCAAAGTAATAACTCTTCTTTTCAACACTAATAGCAACTAGTATGACCCAGATCTTAATATATTTTAAGAAAAATTTTACATAACTTTATTTCCATCAAAAGATATCTCTATCTTGTCATTATTTACATTTTTAAAGAGCAATGCTGCTTATTAAAGACAATAAACATGAAATTTCCCAATTAATCATTATCTTAGCAGGTAGAGTTTATTTAGTACCTATTATATTGTGAATATGCTATGGTACATATAATAAACATATCATTGATAATATTTACAACACAAATCATATCTCATTTTCTATATGATAAAAGTGAGAGTTGAGGGAGTTATATAATTTGTTCAAACAGACCAAAATGTGAACTGAATATAACTTTGTCTGACTTCTGCTTTTCAGATTTTTCTAGAAATGCAGGCATGTTCTTTCATTAAGGTNNNAGGTTGACTCAACTAGTAAACTGGTACATACAGACTTTTCTAAGCCTAAATCTATTTACCTGCATTTGGAAAGTTTAACAAAAAAAAATACCTTAATATTGTTTAATCTATTCTGTGCTGCAGCAATACTCAATTGACTCAGTTTTCTTTTCTTTTCTTTTTTTTTAAGAATGTTACTGATAACAGTAGAGCTTTGCTCAGCAACAACAAATTATTCCAGTCAAAATACATTGATATTTCTGTATTCTTCTTTAAAGAGTAAGCCTATAGAAAATTGAACTACACAAATACTGCAACATAGTTAAGACTTTAAATGTATTTAATGAGAATGGCATTTGATATTTCATTTGCTACAGAATTACAGGACTTTAGAAGTCAAAGAGTTACCATAAATTAGTTCAAACTCAAGACTGAGTCCCAGAGGATCTGTAAAGAACTAGGACTAGAATACAAGCATTATGCACATAAATGGTGTCCACTTACAAAGTTGAGGTTAATATCTGAATGTGTTAAAATTCAGGCTGAATGCTAGGTTCACTTGTATTTTTTTTTCTTTTATTTTTTAGTACTCATTAGATGCCTTCCATTATGTCATATATTTCAGGTAATGGAAGCCAGTGATGAATAAAATAGATAAGGTCCCCACTCTTATGGAGCTTATTCTTTAATGGAAGGGAATACACTTCACAAGCAAGAGAAGAAATAAATGAAAATATATTTCAGATTTTGATAAGTACAATCATGAAAAGTACCTGAAGATTAAGGAATGTGAATGTGTATGTGTACACATGTACATTAAGGTGTGTGTGCAATACTTTAGGGAAGACCCACCCAGAGGATGTGACATGAAAACTGAAATTTCTCTGAAAAGGTACTATTTGAGACTCAGATGATAATAGCAAGAACACTATGTGAAAATCTGTTATCAGTATGTTTCAGAAAACAAAGGCCCCGAGGTCTATAAAAGTTTGGAAAGTTTGAATAAATAGAAATACGGTCAATATAATTAAAAGATAATGAAGAGTGGGGCTTAGAGTTTTCATAGAGAAGGAGCCTGAGAAATAAATCTGTTTGGGAATAGAGGCTAGGAGGGTATCATGAGCCTGATAAGCATACTGTTTTTACTTTGACCATAACTTTGGGAAAGCAGATAGAGATTACAGAGAGCTTAAAAAACCCCACTTTGCCTCCAATTAAAATAAATAAATTTAAATTAATAAATGAAAAATAAATTAAAAAAAGAAGAAAAGAAAAAAACAAAAACAAACCACTTTGACATTCACAAGTTGCCCCTGGAGTCTGCATGGGAGAATGTAGACAGAGGTCAGATCACATACATCTGATCAGATCATGGTGCATTTTAGGTAGTTTAGATATATTCTAAGTATAATATTAAGTGATGTGATATGTTTAATATATTTCCAAGGATCAATCTGTTACATAAAGAATTTGATAGGAAATCTATTGAGGTTAACATTCTATGATTTATTCAATCATGTATTCAAAATTAAGTTCCTAATACGAGCCAAGCACTCTTTCTAGGCACTGAGGAAGTAGCAGTGAATCTGTGGCTCAGTGGTAAAAAATCTGCCTGCCAGTGCAGGAGACCTGGGTTCAGTCTCTGGGTTAGGAAGATCCCTGGAGGGCGAAATGGCAACCCACTCCTGTACTCTTGCTTGAAAACTCTTATGGACAGAGGAACCTGGTAGGCTACCATCCATAGGGTCGCAAAGAGTCAGACACGACTGAGCCCACACACACAGTGAGGGGCAGGGACACTAAGTAATAAAGACAAATATCAGATGGTGATAAGTACTTCATTCCAAACACAAAGTAGGAGAAAAAGATAGAAAACGCTGTGTCTTCTTAACTTATACAAGTGGTTGGGCCAAGAATTTTTTGATTATATGGCATTTAAGCACAGACTAAAAGGCAAGAAGAGAGTAAGTAAGTAAACATTTTTGGAAGAACATTCAAGGCAGAGGGCCACTATAAGTAAAAAAGCAGTGAGGTGGAGGTAATTTGTGTGTGTGTGTGTGCGCATATATATATCCACACACACAAATATTCCTCCATTTTGTCAGAAAATTGAAAAGATTCAAAATTTTGGCTTTCTTTTTCTGGAGGTAATTTGTATGTGTGTGTATGCATATATGCATACACACGCGTATTCCTTTGTTTTGCCAGAAAATTGAAAAGATTCAAACTTTTGGCTTTCTTTTTCTGGCATAGATGTTGATTAAATAAATAAAATATTTATATATTATATATTTATAATTTATCTATAATATAAATTAAAATTACATTGTAAAATCTTTAGTTATTATATATTACAGCATCTAGTATACTTTGAAAAGGGCTTTGCCATTGGCGCTAGTGGTAAAAAACATGCCTGCCAACTCAGGAGACATGAGACATGGGTTCGATCCCTGGTTTGGAAAGATCCTCTGGAGGAGTGCAGGGCAATCCACTCCAGAATTCTTGCTTACAGAAACCCATGGACAGAGGAGCCTGGTGGGCTACAGTCCACAGGGTTGCAAAGAGTCAGACATGACAGAAGCAACTTAGCACACTCGCAAGCTTTGATAAAGACACTACCACTCAGGAAAATAAGACATTACCATTCAAAAAGCAGAAGAATGAGAAACCTACAGTAGTAATTTTGAAATCCTGCTGGATAAATGTATTGTATCTCTGCCCTGGGGATAGGAAACATTTGCTATTTAGGATACAGCCCTGCATCTGCTCTAGCTTTTGAATCCATTGTTTTTCATGGTTATTGGCTTCACATGCTGAATTTTTTTTTCTTTTCATTTTCTATCATCTCTTTGTCCTCTTCTAAGGAATTTACTGAAGAATATGTTCTCTTTAAAGGCTGAGCAATTTGGTACCCATAAATGATTGGAGTGTCATAATTCCTCTTCAAAATTCTTAAAGAGATGAGAATACCAGACCACCTTACCTGCCTCCTGAGAAATCTGTATGCAGGTCAAGATGCATCAGTTAGATTCAGACATGGAGCAATAGACTGATTCCGAATTGGGAAAGGAGTACGTCAAGGCTGTATGTTGTCACCCTGCTTATTTAACTTATATGCAGAGTACATCATGAGACAACTTTATGGCAAAAAGTGAAGAAGAACTAAAGGGCCTCTTGATGAAAGTGAAAGAGGAAAATGAAAAAGCTGGCTTAAAATTCAACATTCAAAAATGAAGATCAAGGCATCCAGTTCCATCACTTCGTGGCAAACAGATGGGGAAACAATGGAAACAGTGGCAGACTTTATTTTCTTGTGGTCCAAAATTTCTGCAGATGGTGACTGCAGCCGTGGAATTAAAATAGGCTTGCTCCTTGGAAGAAAAGCTGTGGCCAACCTAAATAGCATATTAAAATGCAGAGGCATTACTTCGCCAACAAAGGTCTGTCCAGTCAAAGCTTTGATTTTTCCATAGTCATGTATGGATGTGAGGGTTGGACTACAGAGAGAGCTGAGCACCAAAGAATTGATGCTTTTGAACTATGGGGTTGGAGATGACTCTTGAGAGTCCCTTGAACTTCAAGGAGATCAAACCAGTCTATCCTAAAAAGCATCAGTTCAGTTCAGTTCAGTCACTCAGTCGTGTCCTACTCTTTGTGACCCCATGGACTGCAGCACACCAGGCCTCTCTGTCCATCACCAACTCCCAGAGTTTACTTAAACTCATGTCCATTGAGTCATAGATGCCATCCAACCATCCCACCCTTTGTAGTCCCCTTCTCCTCCTGCCTTGAATCTTTCCCTGCATCAGGGTTTTTTCAAATGAGTCAGTCCTTCACATCAAGTGGCCAAAGTATTGGAGTTTCAGCTTCAGTATCATTCCTTTCAATGAATACTCATGACTCATTTCCTTTAGGATGGACTGATTGGATCTCCTTGCTGTCCAAGGGACTCATATCAGTCCTGAATATTCATTGGAAGGACTGATGCTGAAGCTGAAGCTCCAATAATTTGGCCACCTGATGTGAAGAATTGACTCATTGGAAAAGACCTTGATGTTGGGAAAGATTGAAGGCAGGAGTAGAAGGGGACAGAGGATAGATGGTTGGATGACATCACTGACTGACTGGACATGAGTTTAAGCAACCTCTGGGAGTGGGTGATGGGTAAGTGAGTGCTGCAGTCCTAAGTCGCAGAGTAGGACATGACTGAGCAATTGAACTGAACTAAATACTTTGGTTTTGCCATACTGGATAATAAATAACATTCTGGTTGTATCTTTCATGCATTAATCTTTGATTAATTTGATGTGTCTGTCTTTTATTGTAGATTAACATTTTTTTCTTCATAAATATTTAAGATTAGCTAAAGCTACTAGGCATAGAGAATGCAAAGATTAAGACATGTCCATAAAATTTTCCATAAAAGTGATTGATAAGAATATCAAAGTTGTAATATTGCCTAGTAAGTGCTGTGATATTGGTTGTCTTGTTCTCTGAGGCTAGTGAGGAATACCACAGATAGGTTTTTACATATGGTGTTGTTTTTTTCTGAACCCAAATAATTAAGTAGTTATCCAGAGAAGGAAGGAGGTTCCAACAGAAAGTGTATAAAAAGCAGAGAGCGCTGAGATATTGACATTCATTTGGAAAAAGTCAAATGAACTTTAAAGGGTGAAATTTAGCCCATATACTCGTGAGTGAGAGATGGAAAGTTGAGTTGGCATAGGTATGTTAAGCAGTTTTTATTGAAGATAATAGGGGAGATAATGACTGTGTAAAAATAAGTTCCAATCTGTTTTTCAGTCTCTAAGTTGTTTCAGGGATGAATAAAGAATTTACCGGTAGTAAAAAGAGGAGAATGTGAAAGTGAAAGTTGCTCAGTTATGTCCAACTCTTTGCAACCCCATGCTTTATACAGTTCATGAAATCCTCCAGGCCAGAATACTGGAATGGGTAGCCATTCCCTTCTCCATGGGATCTTCCCAACCTTGGGATTGAACCCAGTTTTCCTGCATTGCAGGTGGATTCTTTACCAGACAGAGGTGACATTGGAGACTGAGGGAAAAAGTAGAAATATTGACATATTTATGGAATAAATTTGAGTGGTGTCAGTAGGGTAATGTGGAAAGAGACTGAAAATGTAGAGGAGACAAAGCTTTTTGATTGGAGGTTTGGGACTGGAAAACAATTCTCACCTTTTTATTTCACAGAGAATATTTGAAGAAGAGGAACTGGTGTGGTATATGCAGTGAGATTATCTATGTGGTGATCCAGTGGTCTATGTTTTATTCAAATAGATATGTAAGTTTAAATGTGGATACACATGTCTCAGGCTCAAGAGAAAGAAGACCATCTATATATAGGTGATGTGAACCCATAGAATAGTTAGACGAAAAGATGCTGGTAGAGAACCACAAAATGGTAGAGAAGTAGCAGAAGGAAGAAAAGCTTTTTCATGGAAATAAAGAGAGGAGGTGTTATTAATTGAGAAGATCATCCATGCTATTGACATCAAAGAGAAGTCAACCAAAGAGATTTTCAATGAACTTGCCACTAGGAAGTAACCGATGACATTCAGTTCAGTTCAGTTCAGTTCAGTCATTCAGTCATGTCCGACTCTTTGCAAACCCATGAATTGCAGCCCGCCAGGCCTCCCTGTCCATCACCATCTCCCAGAGATCACTCAAACTCACATCCATCGAGTCGGTGATGCCATCCAGCCATCTCATCCTCTGTTGTCCCCTTCTCCTCCTGCCCCCAAACCCTCCCAGCATCAGAGTCTTTTCCAATGAGTCAATTCTTCGCATGAGGTGGCCAAAGTACTGGAGTTTCAACTTCAGCATCAGTCCTTCCAAAGAACACCCAAGATTGATCTCCTTTAGAATGGACTGGTTGGATCTCCTTGCAGTCCAAGGGACTCTCAAGAGGCTTCTCCAACACCACAATTCAAAAGCAGCTTTTATTACAGTCCAAATCTCACATCCATACATGACCACTGGAAAAACCGTAGCCTTGACTAGACGGACATTTGTTGGCAAAGTAATGTCTCTGCTTTTGAATATGCTATCTAGGTTGTTCATAACTTTCCTTTCAAGGAGTAAGCGTCTTTTACTTTCATGGCTGCAATCACCATCTGCAGTGATTTTGGAGCCCAAAAAAATAAAGTCCGACACTGTTTCCACTGTTTTCCCATCTATTTCCCATGAAGTGATGGGACCGGATGCCATGATCTTCGTTTTCTGAATGTTGAGCTTTAAGCCAACTTTTTCACTCTCCTCTTTCACTTTCATCAAGAGGTTCTTTGGTTCTTCTTTACTTTCTGCCATAAGGATGGTGTCATCTGCATATCTGAGGTTATTGATATTTCTCCTGGCAATCTTCATTCCAGCTTGTGCTTCTTCCAGCCCAGCATTTCTCAGGATGTACTCTGCATATAAGTTAAATAAGCAGGGTGACAATATACAGCATTGATATACTCCTTTTCCTATTTGGAACCAGTCAGTTGTTCCATGTCCAGTTCTAACTGTTGCTTCCTGACCTGTATATAGGTTTCTCAAGAGGCAGGTCAGGTGGTCTCTCAGGTATTCCCATCTCTTTCAGAATTTTCCACAGTTTATTATGATCCACACAGTCAAAGGCTTTGACATAGTCAATAAAGCAGAAATAGATGTTTTTCTGGAACTTTCTTGCTTTTTCCATGATCCAGCTGATGTTGGCAATTTGATCTCTGGTTCCCAATTGTAAATAGAAAACATAGGGATCATTCATAACATATTATAAATTGTCACAACTTTTAAAAATATTATGTATAAATCCAAAGAATTTAATCTATAGGTCTGGGCTTCTTGGTTCCTAATGATATATGGCTGGGTTAAGAGATGCATGGCTCGGTTAAGGAGAAGAGTTAGAGAGGAAAACTAGTGGGAAAGGACAGGTGCCAGGGCTATGCAATTTAGATTCTGGACTCAGGAGTGAAAGTGTTCCACCCTTAATAGCTCTTATGATTAGGAGTCTAGAGAATGTACCTGGGTTATTCCTCAAGGCTGAGACTCTGTATGGCCATACTCATTAGTCTTGTAAAATGACTAACTGCATGAGTTACATGGCTTATTCTCTCCTCTGAAGTATGACCCATTTCCTTGCAATGTTAAATATATATATATATATATATATATATATATTACCAGAAGAAAGCTAAAATTCTTTTTTTGTTAATAAGAGTTAACAGGCTTAGAAAGCAAATATGCCCAGGAAAGACAGCACTTAAGTAGTTATTGGTATTAATTTAGTTTCAAAGGTTAAGATGAATTGTGGTAAGGTGCTGACACACATTGGATTCATGAAATGAGGGATAATTGTGTAAAGAAAGAGTTTAGACTTAGAAAAGTCAAAAGTTGCACTCAATTGCACCTGAGCCCTACAGAAATTCAACAGATCAACAGAAAATCAAATTTGACAGTACTCATGCCTTGTAGAAGCAAAACAGAGAGATATTTATTAGCTGTAACTTTATTCTTTTTTTTTTATTGCTTGCTTTTAACCAGTCTCACTTCATATAATGACATTTTCGTATCAGAGATTTGTCAATGTACAAAAGAATTTGTCATAAGAATTGCATCCTAAAACCACATTTTGTTTTGCATATCTAATAAAGTAAATGCAAGTCATAAATACATTGGCACTTTGTCCCTCTGTCATCATAATAGGCCTTTTTATAATTTTCTAATCCTTCACATACTGACTATAATAATAGCTGTTTCCAAGTGAAGAATACACTATCCCTAATGACCACAATTTGAAATGCAAATATAATTCCCTGATGTATAATAGTACACTTCATTGTTAGAAAGGGCTGTCTTTTATTTCCATTTCTGCCTCTTACTAAGCTTTTAGACATTGGGTAAATTATGGTTCCTAAGCCTCAGTTCTCATGTATACTGACTAGACATTTCTTGCAGTTTTAATGAATATTGAATAATAAGCATATGTAGTACATAGTAAATACCTAGTAAATGTTAGAAACCTGCCCATAATCAAGCAGTGAGTTGCTTACTTTTAATAGTAGAATGATATTTATTGCCTATTAGTGTCATTTGGAAAATGATCTTTTTCCTGAATTTAAAATAGGTTGTAAAGAATAACTACAAAGCCAGATTTTTTTTTACTGTATATAAATGCATAATATGTATGCATACATATATATGTGGAACAGATTTAGTAGTAATGCAAAATTCTCAGTAATTACCAGTTTCAAGATCTTGCTTAATCAAGATAACATCTTTGCCATAAAACTCTTATTTACTGCATGTTATTGTACTTTCTAATAAATGGTGGTAAGTGTTCAGAAAGGAAACAGAACTGGGCTTCTGCAAATGGTAACATTAGTGACAAAGTCTATTGAAAGTATCAGGTAGACAATGCTTGAATCAGGCAAATGTGTTTGGTGGAAACAAGGGTAAACATGCCTGATATCCACTTGCTGAGATTAGCTCTGGGCCTTAATTTGTATCCAGTAAACTAATACTTCTTTTAAGTTATTGGAAGAAAAAAGACCTCAAGAGGTTGTTGATTCCTGCTTTTGTAGAATCTACCCACTCATACTAGAAAACCATAAATCTTAGAGAAATGAAAACATACTGTTTTGTAATACTTTTAGACTATGAGTTAATTTTTAAATAAATATTTTTTGCAAGAAAAACAGTCTTCCTATATAACCAATGTATTTCATAACTAACCACTTATTATTTATTAACTACTACATTCTATGCATTTTTTGTATCATGGTTGCATTAGTTACTTACTGTAACTTTTTCTTTTTTTTAAAATTGAAGTACAGTTGACTTAAAATATTGTATTAGTTTCTGGTGTATATCATAGTGATTTTATTTTTTGTAGAATTATTTTACTTATGAAGTTATTATAAAATATTGTCTGTATTTCCTGTGCTCTCCTTGTTATTTATTGTACACCTAAAATAGTTGGACCTTGCCATCCCCTCATCTATCTTGCCCCTTCCTCTTCCTCTCTCCTTACTGGTAACCACTAGTTTATTTTCTATACCTGTGAACCTGTTTCTATCTTTTTGCTCATTCAGTTGTTGGTGTTATTGTTTTTAATAATTAGATTCTGCATAATGAGTGATATCAGATAGTATTTGTCTTTTTCTAGCTGACTTATTTCACTAAGCATGATACCCTCCAGGTCGATCCATGTTGTCACAAATGGCAAAATTTCATTCTTTTTTTCTGGTTGAGTGGTGTTTCATTGTGTAGATATATACCACATCTTTATCCATTCATCTGTTGATGGACACTTGGGTTGTTTTCATATCGTGGCAATTATAATTAATGTTGCTGTGAACATTGGGATACAGATTTCTTAGTCTTGCTTTACTGATGATCAGTTTAAAGCTCAGATAGTTTAAAAGTTTTGGCTAGAAAGCAAAATTAGTGGCAAAGCAGAGTTTCACTGCATTTACATTCTCTTTTTGTTTCTTTGTAACAGTGGGTAACTGGTTTTCTAAAACCATTTAATTAATATTCTTTTTTGTTGTTTTTTTTGAATTTTTATTTTAACTTTAGTTTACTTTACATTACTGTATTGCTTTTGCCAAACATTGACATGAATTCACCACGAGTGTACAAGCATTCCCAAACATGAATCCCTTCCCACCTCCCACCCCATACCATCTCTCTGGGTCCTCCCCTTGCACAGATGATCCTCTATGATCCATACCCCAGAATTCTGGAAATTAAAGCAAAAATAAACAAATGGGATCTAATCAAAATTAAAAGCTTCTGCACAACAAAGGAAAATATAAGAAAAGTGAAAAGACAGTCTTCTGATTGGGAGAAAATAATAGCAAATGAAGCAACTGACAAATAACTAATCTCAAAAATATACAAGCAACTTATGCAGCTCAATTCCAGAAAAATAAATGACCCAATCAAAAAATGGGACAAAGACCTAAATAGACATTTCTCCAAAGAAGACATACGGATGGCTAACAAACACATGAAAAGATGCTCAACATCACTCATTATCAGAGAAAATGAGGTACCACTCAAATCAAGACCACAATGAGGTACCACTTCACACCAGTCAGAATGGCTGCAATCAAGAAGTCTGCAAGCAATAAATGCTGGAGAGGGTGTGGAGAAAAGGGAACCCTTTTACATTGTTGGTGGGAATGCAAACTAGTACAGCCACTATGGAGAACAGTGTGGAGATTCCTTAAAAAATTGCAAATATAATTGCCTTATGACCCAGCAATCCCACTGCTGGGCATACACACCGAGGAAACCAGAATAGAAAGAGACACATGTACCCCAATGTTCGTCGCAGCACTGTTTATAATAGCCAGAACATGGAAACAACCTAGATGTCCAACAGCAGATGAATGGATAAGAAAGCTGTGGTACATATACACAATGGAGTAATTAATATTCTTATACAAACCGTTTCCAGTCATTTTTCCTTCTTATTGAGGAAAATGTTTGCAGTGCAAATAGAAACACATCTATGCCCTTTTTTAAGGAAGTATATATTAACTCATTCTTAGTGGGACATTCAGTTGAAACTTTTTCCCCTAATATTGGTAATGCATATTCATGATATACTTCACTCTTCAGGAACAAAGTACAATTTAACATTGTTGTTAACATTTAGATTTGAAATTCAGCAGACTTGAAATCAGGAATTAGTCACATCACTTCCTAAGTAAAGTGCTAGGTAGATTTTGCTGTTTCCTAATCTATATAAACCACATTTTTCTCACATGGAAAATAACTATAATAATATCTCATTAAAAGTGCATGCATGCTTAGTCATTTCAGTCATGTTCGACTCTGCAACCCCATGGACCATGGCCAGCCAGGCTCTTCTGTCCATGGGATTCTCCAGGCAAGAGTACTGGAGTGGGTTGCCATTTCCATCTCATTAAAAGTATTATTAAAGAAAACACTACAGGTAAAGCAAAAGGTAAGCATGTAAAAAATGGTACCATTTGTATTGTCTTTAAACTTCAGGAACTTGATTTAGTCAAAGGCCAAACTACATTTGTTTTCTCTTTTACAACTCATTTTTTTAGAAACAAAATAAAATATATTTCATTTCTCCAAACTCACCATTTCTTTCTTTCGGGACTATCCAAATGCTCAAATGTATTAGCCAGGGAATTACAGTATTTCTTGAAATCAGAGGTAGCAAATAATTCATCTATAAAGTCCAGAAGTAAACATTTTAGACTTAGCTGGCCATGTGGTCAGTTGTAAATACTCAGCTCTATCATTGTAACATAAAGGTAGCCATGGATAATATGTAAACCAAGAGTATGACTGTTTCAAACTTTATTTTCAAAAACAAGATGTTGGTGTATTTGGCCTTTAGGTCATAATTGGCTACCTCTGATATGAATTATTGATAAATAAGCAGTGATATTTACTGCTATTCAGCATATACATAATCACTTGTGCCAGTGTGCTCAGTCATTAAGTTGTGCCAGACTCTGTGCATGTAGCCCACCAGTTGCCTCTGTACACTGCATTCTCCAGGCAAGAATACTGGAGTGAATTGCCATTTCCTTCTCCAGAGAATCTTCCCAACCCAGGGATCAAAACCCAGTCTCCTTCATTGGCAGGCATATTCTTTACCATTGTACTTATGCACAAACATTTAAAAATACTACATACACTAATCATTTACTTAAAAAGGATTATCTGCTTTTATCAATTGACACTGTTGTATGCATTATTGTGTCTCTTTTTTAATGTAATTGTGGATTTAGAGTAAAAGGACTCTTAGCAAGGGAGTGATGTAATTAAAAAAAAGAATTATCCATTAATAAAATTATCTAGATCAAATGCATTTTTTCTAATCATGGTATAACTTTCAGTAATACTGGGCTGAATACTTTATTCTATTATTCTTTTATGGTTGGACATTCAAAAGTTATCCTGTTGTGTTATGTAGTTTAGATCAAGAATTATAAACGTATCATCAAAGTTTAGAAATATTTAAATTTTAATACATTTTAAATATCTTCTTGTGATCTAGAGCATTAATATGCAGAAAATGAGGACAACCCACAGTAGCTTCAAAACTAACTGTTCACTGCTTATTTCACATTTGTAAAGTGCTATGGGGGCTATGGTACGGACCTGACAGAAGCAGAATATATTAAGAAGAGGTGTCGAGAATACACAGAAGAACTGTACAAAAAGATCTTCATGACCCAGATAATCACAATGATGACATCACTCACCTAGAGCCAGACATCCTGGAGTGTGAAGTCAAGTGGCCTTAGGAAGCATTAGTACAAACAAAGCTAGTGGAGGGGATGGAATTCCAGTTGAGCTATTTAAAATCCTAAAATATGATGCTATGAAAGTGCTGCACTCAATATGCCAGCAAATTTGGAAACTCAGCAGTGGCCACAGGACTGGGAATGGTCAGTTTTCATTCCAATCCCAAAGAAAGGCAATGCAAAAGAATGCTCAAACTACTGTACAACTGCACTCATCTCACATGCTAGTAATGTTCAAAATTCTCCAAGCCAGGCTTCAACAATACATGAACCATGAAATTCCAGATGTTCAAGCTAGATTTAGAAAAGTCAGAGGAACCAGAGATCAAATTGCCAACATCCTTTGGATCATTGAAAGAGTAAGAGAGTTTCAGAGAAAAATCTACTTATGCTTTATTGACTATGCCAAAGCCTTTGATTGTGTGAATCACAATAAACTGTGGAAAATTATTCAGAGATGGGAATACCAGACCACTTGACCTGCTTCTTGAGAAATCTGTATGCAGGTCAGGAAGCAACAGTTAGAACTGTACATGAAACAACAGACTGGTTCCAAATAGGGAAATGAGTACGCCAAGGTTGTATATTGTCACCCTGCTTATTTAACTTATATGCAGAGTACATCATGAGAAACGATGGGCTGAATGAAGCACAAGTTGGAATCAAGATTGCTGGGTAATGATAACCCTGTATGCGAGACAGCAAAAGAGACACAGATGTATAGAACAGTCTTTTGGACTCTGTGGGAGAGGGAGAGGTGGGATGATTTGGGAGAATGGCATTGAAACATGTATAATATCATATAAGAAATGAATCGCCAGTCTAGATTCGATGAAGGATACAGGATGCTTGGGGCTGGTGCACTGGGATGACCCAGAGGAATGGTATGGGGAGGGAGGTGGGAGGGGAGTTCAGGATTGGGAACATGTATACACCCGTAGTGGATTCATGTTGATGTATGGCAAAACTAATACAATATTGTAAAGTAATTAGCTTCCAATTAAAATAAATACATTTAATTAAAAAAAATAATAATTAAAAAGAAAGTGAAAGTGAAAAAAAAAGATTGCTGGGAAAATTATCAATAGCCTCAGATATGCAGATGACACAACCCTTATAGCAGAAAGCGAAGAACAACCAAAGAGACTCTTGATGAAAGTGACAGAGGAGAGTGAAAAAGCTGACTTAAAACTCAACATTCAGAAAACTAAGATCACGGCATCTGGTCCCATCATTTCGTGGCAAATAGATGAGGAAATAATGGAAAAAAGTGTCAGACTTTATTTTTTGGGCTACAAAATTCCTGCTGATGGTTTCTGTAGCCATGAAATTAAAAGATGCTTGCTCCTTGGAAGAAAAGTTATGACCAATCTAGACAGCATATTAAAAAGCAGAGACATTACTTGCCCAACAAAGGTCTGTCTATTCAAAGCTATGGTTTTTCCAGTAGTCATGTATGGATGTGAAAGTTAAACTATAAAGAAAGCTGAGTGCCGAAGAACTGATGCTTTTGAACTGTGGGGTTGGAGAAGACTCTTGAGAGTCCCTTGGACTGCGAGAAGATCCAACCAGTCCATCCTAAAGGAAATCAGGCCTGAATACTCACTGGAAGGACTAATGCTAAAGCTGAAACTCCAATACTTTGCCACCTGATACAAAGAACTGACTCCTTGGAAAAGACCCTGATGCTGGGAAAGACTGAAGGTGGGAGGAGAAGGGGATGACAGAGGATGAGATGGCTGGATGGCATCACTGACTCGATGGATGTGAGTTTGAATAAATTCCAGGAATTGGTGATGGACAGGGAGGCCTGGCATGCTGCAGTTCATGGGGTCACAATGAGATAAGACTGAGCAACTGAACTGAACTGAACTGATGAGGTCTAAAAATAATAATACTCAAGAACTGTGGTCTCTAAAAAACTGCATGTGGAATAAAGATTTAATATTACTTTCAAAGATCCATTGGATATTACTCATATTATGATTCTACAAGTAAGAATATATGCAGGATGAAAGTGAATTTTGTTAGGGTTACTTACAAAAAGCCAAGCCTTTTTGAAGCAGATGAGTTTTTAGCTGCTTTTAGCAGGAGAGAAGGAGAAAGTACAGTTAGAAATCTTTAGTTCTCAAATCTTATCTGCCAACTAAGTCAAAATCCTATCACCCATTAAAAGTGCCTTCCACATATATTTTCTCAATATTTATGATAAATTTAATTTTGAAAAATTATTTATTACCATAAAGTAATTTCCTGCAGACTTTTTGAGCAAAGCTTTCGTAGATAAATTTAATCTTAGTACAGTAGCCCTTTCTCCTAGGCTATATTCAGAGCTTCCACTCATTTAAAGCATATAATTTTTTATAAAAGATTGCAGCTATGAAATAGCCTCCCATTATAAGCAAATCATAATGATGAAAAATATCACCTCTATTTTGGTACCTGTATGAAATTACCAGCAGTATTTCATATAGATGAAAAAGTGTACATTGACATTTAAATCTATTATATATTATGCCCCTTTCTATGTTTTTGATTTAGTAGTGTAAACCTTCATACAACTTTACTTTTTACTCTACGTATTATAATTATAGGGAATACATTTTGTAGTATAAATTGAGCTCTTGGGTAATTTTTGTTATTGGACACATCTTCTGGAGGAGAAAAAGGATTTTATATTCTTGCAACCACACAGAAAGATTCCATTTTCGATTGCTCTCAGTCTCTTAATAGACAAACCTCTTCAAAAAATAATGATATTATAGGACCTTTGAGCCAAGCTAATATTGTACTCAGGATGACTGTGTTTAAATCCAGGTTCTCAGTGTCATCTATAGTTATAACTCTAATAAGTCCTGCACAGTTGTTCCTTAAATGTCCAGATGAAAGACCTTTTTGGTTCACCACTGTTCTCTTCATGGTGAAGAGGTCAGCTTCAACTTTAGAAGTAACCTTCTGTTTGGCAGTACTAGTTACGTACACTTTGGGAATATGTTTGTTTCTCTCTAGAATTCTTAGGGTCTGCCATTGAATAAAAGGAAAAAAAACATTTTCAATGGAAGTTGTGTTTGTGTGGAGAATAAAATAGGAGTTTGCCTTCTATGTACTTTTTTTTCTCCCCCCTTTGAGGTTTTTTACCTGACTCCTGTTTCCACTTTTTGAAGTAGCCTGTGAAAATTTAATAAGCGGTTTGTGAAATCCTTAAGGAATGCAAGCCTTTTTGTGTTCTGTTGTTGAAATATAGAACTGATTCTCACTTGATGTCAGAAGTGCTACCTCTATTAATAAGTTGTCAACTGTTCCAAAATACATGGTTTTGTAGAACACTTTTGAATTGGAAAAATATACTAGAATAGAAATATAAACAAAACAAAAAGTAGAACATTAGCCACTTTTGATTTTTCTACTTTTGCCTAGTAGCAATACAACTCTAGGCAAAAGTTTACTTCTTTTAAATGTACTTCTCCAAACTTCTGTTTTTAATTTATAGAATTTACTTATTTGAGCAGTTTTAGGTTTACAGAAAATAATGAGCTTTACAAAGAGTTCTTGTGTATTTCTTTTTCCTTCCTGCCTCCCCCCAACCCCAATAGTTTCTCTATTACTAACCTTTTGCTTTAGTGTGGTACATTTGTTACAGCTGTTGAACTAATATTAATATATTACAATGAACTACAGTCAGTAGTTTACCTTAGGGTTCAGTCTTCATGTTGTATAGTTCAATGGGTTTTGACAAATGCATAATGTCAATATTACACAGCATAGGTCTATTTTCCTATAAACACCCTGTTCTCTACCAGTTCATCCTTCCCTCCCTAAATCCTGGCAGCTACTGATCTTTTTTACTGTCTCTAATTTTACCTTTTTCAATATGTCATATAGTGAAAACCATGTAGTATGTAGTCTTTTCAATCTGGCTTCTTTCACTGGGCAATATACATTTAAGGCTCCACAATGTCTTTTCTTGGTTTGATAGGTCACTTATTTTATCATAGAATAGCATTTTATTGTATGGATTTATCACAGTTTATCCATTCACCTATTGAAATTCATTTTGGTTGCATCCAGTTTGGGGCAATTATGATAAAACCGCTATAAGCATTTGTGTGTGGGATTTTGTGGATTTAGGTAAATACTTAATGAGTCTGATTGCTCAATCATGTGGTAAAACTATGCTTAGTTTTGTAAACAAAAACCTTGCCAAACTATCTTTCAAAGTGGCAGTATCATTTTGCAGCCCCACCAGCCAGGAATGACAGCTGTTGGTCCATATTCTCACTACCATTTGGTGTTGCATTGTTTTTGATTTTAGCCATTCTGTAGGTGTGCGCATGCATGCATGCTAAATCACTTCAGTCATGTCTGTCTCTATGCAACGTTATGGACAGCAGCCCACCAGGCTTATTATTATTATTATCTTATTATTTTAATTTGCAATTCCCTACTGACATATAGTATTGAACATCATTTTATATGCTTATTTCCATTTGGATACCTTCTTTCATGAGGTGATTGTTCAGATTGCCTACCTACATTTTAATTGTGTTGCCTGTTTTCTTATTATTGAGTTTCCAGAGTTCTTGCAGATTTGAGGGATATGAATCCTATTTTGCAGATATTTTCTTCTATTGTGTGACTTGTCTTTTCTTTTTTTTCTTTTATTTTTTAATATAAAAATTTCTTTATTTTAATTGAGGGTTGATTACTTTACAAAACAGTGTCTTTGCAGAGTAGACATAAAGTCAGGTTAAAAAACCATTATAAATTTTAATGAAGTACAACATACTTTTTTTTCTTCATGAATCATTTGTTTGGTATTATATCTAAAAATTCATTGCAAACCCAAAGTCACCTTGATTTTGTACTCTCTTATCTTCTAAAACATCATTATTTTGCATAAACAAGTAATAAGAAAACAGAAACAGTTTTCTTTCTTGCTTTCTAATATAAAAGGTTTATTTATTTATTTATTTTTTGTCTAAGTGCATTAACTAGGAGTTTCAGAATGATTTTGAATCAGAGATCTGGGAAGGGACGTCCTTACCTTGTTCCTCATCTTAAGGGAAAATCATCTAGTATCTAACTATCAAATATGTTACTTTTAGTGTTTTTGGTGGATGTTCCTTGTGAAGTTGAGGAAGTTCCCTCTACTTAATATGGAGCCTAGAAGGGGAGAATCTATTTTCTTGCCTTTTCCAACTTCTAAGGATTTCTATATTTCTTGGCTTTCTTCCATATTTAAAGTGCATCACTCAAAACTCTACCTCTTACCTCTTTATAATAAACTGCTCTGTGATTACATTTGACTCACCCAGATAATTCAGGTTAATTGTGTCATCTTAAGATCCTTAATTTAATCACACATTAAAAGTTCCTTTTGCCACATAAAGTATCATATTTATAGTTTCTGGGATTAGAACATAAATATCTTTGGGAAGCCTTTGTCAATAGCAGTGAGCTTTTTTTGCTTCCATGTTTTCTATTTAAGTCTTCCATATTCCTTTAAATTCAACTGAAATATTACTTCCATGGTGAAATTTTCTCTGAACATTTAATAAGATTTATTTCCTCCTTCCTTTGTACAATTTTATTGACATTTAAATTTTTGGATTCATGTAAGACTTTTAAAATTCTTCTCGTTGTCCTTAGTGTTATTTCCTTTTAATCATTTTTCCCATAGCAATGTGGTCTTGAAAATACTATTTATTCAACAAATATTCATT
>SJYQ01001063.1:219535-259993 GCA_006410935.1 Redunca redunca | reverse complement strand
CCCTTTATGGTATATTTGTCTTTATCAATGAGCTTTTAAAATTAAGTCCCATTTATTTACTTTGGCTTTTTTCTCCCTTTGCCTTGAGACAGAGCCAAAAAATATTGTTATGATTTATGTCAAAAGGTGTTATGCCTTTGTTCTCTTTAAGAAGTTTTATGGCTTCTTATCTTACATTTAGGTCTTTAATCCATTTTGAGTTTGTTTTTGTATAGGTGTGGGAAGGTGTTTTAATTTCAATTCTTTCCATGTAGCTGTCCAGTTTTCCCAGCACCACTTATTGAAGAGACTGTTTTTTCTCCATTGTATATTCTTGCTTCCTCTGTCATAGATTAAATGACTATGTGAGTTTACTCCAGGGCTCCTTGTTCTGTTCCATTTATCAATGCGTCTGTTTTTATGCCAATACCATAGTGGTTTGATTATTGTGGCTTTGTAGTGTAGTCTCAATTCCGGAAGATTGATACTTCTATCTCTGCTCTTCTTTCTCAGGATTGTTTTGGCTAGTTGTTGGATTTAGTGTTTCTAACAAATTTTAAGATTTGGGAGCATCCCAAAGCTTGTGTTGGTCTGATGGTGTTGGGGATGGGACCCAACCAGATATAGACTGGTGCTGGTCTTCTGATGGGTGGACTAAGTCCTACCACAGCAGGCTGTGGGGCTCCAGTTGTCCTGGGGTTAATGTCAACTTGCTGGTGGGTGAGGCTGGTCCTGAAGCTAGAGCAGGCTTGCTGGTATGTGTGATCAAGGCCTAGGGAATTCTGGGTTGGGGCCTGCCCATGAAGGGAAACCCTTGGTCCTAGGGTCTCTGGTTGCTAGGTCTCAAGACCTAGTGCCTGTGAACCTGTGTGTGGAGCCATGTCCTTTGGTGGGAAGAGCTGTGTCCAGGGGTGGCTTTAGTTTCAGAGAGTCTTATGACTGCCTGTCAGCTGCTGGGTGGGGCTGTGCCCCTGCACACAGTTACTTGGCCTGAGGCATCCCTGTACTTGTGCCTCCAGGCTTGTGGGTGAGGGTTGGAATGGATGCTGAAGCTGATAAACTATATGTTCTCAGTTCAGTTCAGTTGCTCAGTCGTGTCTGACTCTTTGTAACCCCATGGACTGCAGCACGCCAGGCTTTCCTATCCGTCATCAACTCCCAGAGCTTGCTCAAACTCATGTCCATCAAGTCAGTGATGAGCTTTTTTTTTTTTTTTTTTTAATAAGCTATATGGAGGATTCTAAGATGGTACTCACCAGTACTGTGTGCATATGGTAGAATAAGCTCACAATAGTGACTATTGCCAGTGTCTGGGTCCTCCAGGTGAGCTGCTATCACTTCCTGCCTCCTCAAGAGCCTCACCAAGATCAACTGGTAGGTCTGACTCAGGCTCCTTTCAAATTACTGACTCTTTCTTGAGTCCTGGAGTGTGTGAGATTTTGTATGTGCACTTTAAATGAAGTATCTATTTCCCTTAGGTAGTCTGAGACTCCCTAAAGTAGACCCTGCTGGCCTTCAAAGCCAAATATTCTGGGATCTCATCTTAGCACAGGAACCCCAGGCTGAGGTGTCTGATATGGGGCTCAGACCCCTTACTCCTTGGGGAGAATCTCTTCAGTTGTAATTATTCTCCGATCTGTTGGTCACTCACCTGGGGGTATGGGCCTTGACTGTAGTGTGACTATGCCCCTCCTTCCTGCCTTGTTTGGCTCCATCTTTATATCTTTAGCTGTAGAGTATCTATCTTTTGTCGTAGAGTATCTGTCTTTTCTGGTAGGTTCCTGTCTTTTTCGCCTCTAGTTGCTCTGTTAATATTTGTGATTCGGGTGTGTGTGTAAGAGGAGGTGCTCCCAGGGTCTTTCTGCTCTGCCATGTTGAGAGCTCTACCTCAATTCATTTTTGTAAGTTAATAGAGCTTGTAAGTCACAAAAATAACTATAATATGGGATAGATTTAATGGAGATATTATTATATTAATGGAGATATATAATAATATAATATATTAATGGAGATATTATATAATGGAGATAATATTATATGAGTTTAATAGTGGAACTGAGCTGGTCTGGTGAAGGCAGGAGTGGTGGTAATGATAATGGTGGAAATTGGGAACAGCTTAGATTTTTACAAGGATATTAAAGTAATACTTCAAGTTCAGGAGATGTTTCAAGTAGAGAGAGCAGTTTATATGGAGGTGTTGTGAAAGGAAAAATTGTTCAAGGAGCTTAAAGAAGATCAGAGTGACAAAGTATGGAGAAAACAAAGAATGGAATGGAATGGGACTTTAGAAGCAGGCAAGAGCTAGCTCTCAAATGGCTTTTTAAGTCATGTTACTGGTCCTCATTCGAAACTGGTTTTAAGTAGTGATTACCATGATTATTTCTAGGATTCAAAAGGAATCACCATATTTCTCTTTTAAAAATACTTGATAATTCCTTTTAGTCTATCCTACAGTAATTTTTCATACTACCTTCTGTATATCCTTACCGGTTAAGAAGAGTTTTGTTATGATTTCCTGCTGGCAGTCTATTTACTGTAAGAATGCAGCTTTTCAAAATTTCTTTAAAGAAAGATTCACTAAACATGCATTTTCAAGTTGAAGGGGAGGAGAGTGTTAGATGCTTTATTTCCTGTGGAAACCTTCCTTGCACCACTTGTTGCTTTTTGTGTCAAAGTTAACAGTTTCCCAGTTTTCCCAAACAGGCTGCAAAGAGGTTAGAAAAGGTGCTTCGGTCATGTTTGTAAACTGAATTACCAGGAACATAGTAGGTGTTCAGTTCAGTTCAATTCAGTTGCTCAGTCGTGTCTGACTCTTTGTGACCCCATGAGTCACAGCCCGCCAGGCCTCCCTGTCCATCACCATCTCCCGAAATTCACTCAGACTCACGTCCATCGAGTCAGTGATGCCATCCAGCCATCTCATCCTCTGTCGATCCCTTCCCCTCCTGCCCCCAATCCTTCCCAGCAACACAGTCTTTTCCAATGAGTCAACTCTTCGCATGAGGTGGCCAAAGTACTGGAGTTTCAGCTTTAGCATCATTCCTTCCAAAGAACACCCAGGGCTGATCTCCTTTAGAATGGACTGGTTGGATCTCCTTGCAGTACAAGGAACTCTCAAGAGTCTTCTCCAACACCACAGTTCAAAAGCATCAATTCTTCAGCGCTCAGCTTTCTTCACAGTCCAACTCTCACATCCATATGTGATCACTGGAAAAACCATAGCCTTGACTAGATGGACCTTTGTTGGCAAAGTAATGTCTCTGCTTCTCAACATGCTGTCTAGGTTGGTCATAACTTTTCTTCCAAGGAGTAAGCGTCTTTTAATTTCATGGCTGCAATCACCGTCTGCAATAATTTTTGAGCCCCAAAAAGTAAAGTCTGACACTGTTTCCACTGTTTCCCCATTTATTTTCCATGAAGTGATGGGACCAGATGTCATGATGTTCATTTTCTGAATGTTGAGCTTTAAGCCAACTTTTTCACTCTCCTCTTTCACTTTCATCAAGAAGCTTTTTAGTTCCTTAAATGCATTTAAATTAAACAGATATATTTAGTTCAATTAAAAATGTTAAAGACTATTTTCTTACACTTGATGCAATGAACTGTAACATTTTACACAGAGAAATGGAATTTTACCAAGAAGAATTGTGGCATTTGTTCTCTTTTTTATTGCCATAGTAACAATGTACTTCCCTTGTGTCCTCATAATATTCACCAATTTTCCACCTTTCTGTTTTTAAAAATAGGAAGAAAACACACTGTCCATCTGGAAAGAAAAGAAAATAATGATGATAAAATTAAATATAATTTGAAATAACATATGCAATCATTTTTACTGGGTGCCACCATATTCAAAATAGTAAAAGATATTATAGTATAATATCATCAGTCTGAAAACTCATGGGAAAACATGACATCCCACATGCATTTACCATTCAACATGATGATTTTGAGGTTTTATGATTATATTTCTGTAAGAAACCATGGTAACTTAGGTAATGGCCTTTTCTGACTATCTCACAAACCTCAGGTTACCTGTAGAGGGTGAAAATCTTTTATACTATCCTGCCTCACTAATTGTGTCAGACCAATACAGCTGTTGTTTTCTTCAGGACACTTCCACCAAAAAATTATATTAATTAATGTTAACATGTTTTTTGTATCTAATGTGTTATGTGTCTGATTTGAAATCTACTTCTCATTTTAATAACATGAATCACAGCAGGAGCAAGTAAATTTAGGATATGTAAGAGATTGATCTGGCACTTTATTTAGCAAAAAGAAAAAAATACAAGTATCCCTTGGAGTAGTAAAGGATAGGAATGAATGTTTGTTAATTGTGTGTATATGTATACATACCTGTATATATGTGTCCATACATGTATAGATGTCTATACATAAGCATATAAATTAGGTTACTTTTGTATATATATGCATATAATGACAAACATACAAATTAATTGCATAAGCATAAGGAATTAGGCATAACCTATATAAACAATTATCCACTTTGCCCATAGGACAGATATTTTCCCATTTCAATGAAGGCAGAAAAAAATAATTATTATGTGTTTGTTTATATACTATAATAAAGAGTAACTTCTTTCAATAACTGTCTCAGATACATTGACTAACCAAATTCAAAGAAAGGTATAAATATATAGTAGAAAGCCCAACAATTGTGGACCCAGGCATAGTGCATTTGACCTTGTGCAAGTTTCCTAACTGTTCCTATATAAAGTATGGATAATGATGATATGTGCTACCTTGTAGCATTAGTTGTTATGAGGATGAATTGGAAAAGTGTTTATATGGTAGTCAGAGGATGTTATTCCTCTCAAAATTAAAATTAAGGAACAAAAGGATTGAGTTATTTGAGAATAAATCATAGTCTGCAGTATCTCTGTGGTTTTGATTTGATATCATTTTTAAAGTAAACAGAAAGGAAGTTGTATGCCTGGTCCATGTCAGGTCAGAGATATGAACTCAGTTCTTTTAATTGCAATGAACTGTGGTCTTTTCAAAATGCCACAGCTAACTGAAAATTATATTTGGAAAGGTATCCCTCCCATGAACAATTTAAGGTACATTAAATTAGCTTCTGTCAGCAAAGATATATTCCAAGGTAAATGGACATAGGGAGAGTATGATGGGAAGTTGTATCAGCAAAATTCTACATTACAAAGACAAAGTCTGGAGGGCAAATATGAATAGGAGTATCAATTATTGGGTTCACTCCCAGGGTCGGGAAGATCCCTTGGAAATGAAAATGGCAATCCACTCCAGTATTCCTGCCAGAATAATCCCATGTACAGAGAAGCCTAGTGGGCTACAATTGATGGGGTCACAAAGATTTGGACACAACTGAGTGACTGAACACACACACAGTCAAAGAACTACACTTATTTCATTAAAGTTGCTGTTCAGTCACTAAGCACTTATGTATTTAAATATTCAGTTCAGTTCAGTCACTCAGTCCTGTCCAACTCTTTGTGACCCCATGAATCACAGCACGCCAGGCCTCCCTGTCCATCACCAACTCCCGGAGTTCACTCAGACTCACGTCCATCGAGTCAGTGATGTCATTCAGCCATCTCAACCTCGGTCGTCCCCTTCTCCTCTTGCCCGCAGTCCCTCCCAGCAACACAGTCTTTTCCAGTGTGTCAACTCTTCGCATGAGGTGACCAAAGTACTGGAGTTTCAGCTTTAGCATCATTCCTTCCAAAGAACACCCAGGGCTGATCTTCTTCAGAATGGACTGGTTGGATCTCCTTGCGGTCGAAGGGACTCTCAAGAGTCTTCTCCAACACCACAGTTCAAAAGCATCAATTCTTCAGCGCTCAGCCTTCTTCACAGTCCAACTCACATCCATATATGACCACAGGAAAAACCATAGCCTTGACTAGACAGACCTTAGTCAGCAAAGAAATGTCTCTGCTTTTGAATATGCTATCTAGGTTGGTCATAAGTTTTCTTCCAAGGAGTAAACGTCTTTTAATTTCATGGCTGCAATCACCATCTGCAGTGATTTTGGAGCCCAGAAAAATAAAGTCTGACACTGTTTTCACTGTTTCCCCNGGCTTTAGCATAGTCAATAAAGCAGAGATAGGAGTTTTTCTGGAACTCTCCTGCTTTTTCCATGATCCAGCGGATGTTGGCAATTTGATCTCTGGTTCCTCTGCCTTTTCTAAAATTAGCTTGAACACCTGGAAGTTCACAGTTCATGTATTGCTGAAGCTTGGCTTGGAGAAGTTTGAACATTACTTTACTAGCATGTGAGATGAGTGCAATTGTGCAGTAGTTTGAGCACTCTTTGGCATTGCCTTTCTTTGGAATTGGAATGAACACTGACCTTTTCCAGTCCTGTGGCCACTGCTGAGTTCTCCAAATTTGCTGGCATATTGAGTGCAGCACTTTCACAGCATCTTCTTTCAGGATTTGAAATAGCTCAACTGGAATTCCATCACCTCCATTAGCTGTGTTTGTGCTGATCCTTTCTAAGGCCCACTTGACTTCACATTCCAGGATATCTGGCTCTAGGTGAGTGATCACACCATCATGATTATCTGGGTCGTGAAGATCTTTTTTGTACAGTTCTTCTGTGTATTCTTGCCACCTCTTCTTAATATCTTCTGCTTCTGTTAGGTCCAGACCATTTCTGTCCTTAATCGAGCCCATCTTTGCATGAAACGTTCCCTTGGTATCTCTAATTTTCTTGAAGAGATCTCTAGTCCTTCTCATTCTGTTCTTTTCCTCTATTTCTTTGCATTGATAGCTGAAGAAGGCTTTCTTATCTCTGCTTGCTATTCTTTGGAACTCTGCATTCAGATGCTTATATCTTTCCTTTTCTCCTTTGTTTTTCGCCTCTCTTATTTTCACAGCTATTTGTAAGTCCTCCCCAGACAGCCATTTTGCTTTTTTGCATTTCTTTTCCATGGAGATGGTCTTGATCCCTATTTCCTGTACAATGTCAGGAACCTCAGTCCATAGTTCATCAGGCACTCTATCTATCAGATCTAGGCCCTTAAATCTATTTCTCATTTACACTGTATAATCATAAGCGATTTGATTTAGTTCATACCTGAATGGTCTAGCAGTTTGCCCTACTTTCTTCAATTTGAGTCTGAATTTGGCAATAAGGAGTTCATGATCTGAGCCACAGTCAGCTCCTGGTCTTGTTTTTGTTGACTGTATAGAGCTTCTCCATCTTTGGCTGCACAGAATATAATCAATCTGATTTCGGTGTTGACCATATGGTGATGTCCATGTGTAGAGTCTTCTCCTGTGTTGTTGAAAGAGGGTGTTTGCTATGACCAGTGCATTTTCTTGGCAAAACTCTATTAGTCTTTGCCCTGCTTCATTCTGCATTCCAAGGCCAAATTTGCCTGTTACTCCAGGTGTTTCTTGACTTTCTACTTTTGCATTCCAGTCCCCTATAATGAAAAGGACATTTTTTGGGTGTTAGTTCTAAAAGGTCTTGTAGGTCTTCATAGAACCGTTCAGCTTCAGCGTCTTCAGCATTACTGGTTCGGGCTTAGACTTGGATTACCGTGATATTAAATGGTTTGCCTTGGAGACGAACAGAGATCATTCTGTTGTTTTTGAGATTGCATCCAAGTACTGCATTTCAGACTCTTTCGTTGACCATGATGGCTACTCCATTTCTTCTGAGGGATTCCTGCCCGCAGTAGTAGATATAATGGTCATCTGAGTTAAATTTACCCATTCCAGTCCATTTTAGTTCACTGATTCCTAGAATGTCGACATTCACTCTTGCCATCTCTTGTTTGATCACTTCCAATTTGCCTTGATTTATGGACCTGACATTCCAGGTTCCTAAGCAATATTGCTCTTTACAGCATTGGACCTTGCTTCTATCACTAGTCAAATCCACAGCTGGGTATTGTTTTTGCTTTGGCTTCATCCATTCATTCTATCTGGAGTTATTTCTCCACTGATCTCCAATAGCATATTGGGCACCTACTGACCTGGGGAGTTCCTTTTTCAGTATCCTATCATTTTGCCTTTTCATACTGTTCAAAGGCTTCTCAAGGCAAGAATACTGAAGTTGTTTGCCATTCCCTTCTCCAGTAGACCACATTCTGTCAGACCTTTCCACCATGACCCACCCGTCTTGGGTTGCCCTGTGGGCATTGCATATTATTAATAAAATTATTGATATCATTAATAAATATTGTCTGTAGTAATAAAATTAGTGACCATTTATATACATATACATATATATTTATATTTATGTGTATATATCTGTTTGCTGATTGAATTTTGATATTCAGTTAAATCATCCCATTGTGTTGTTCTTTATTGATCAGATGATTAGATATATGCCAAATTTTTGCATCAATCTTGAACCATTAAATATGTTTCCCTATCCTTGAAGATCCCTTAGAATAAGCAAAGGAATATATAAAACAATATGTTAATAGTAACATAAGAAAGCATGATATTCAGCTAATATTACTAGCACTAAATAGCTGTTCTGTCTGTACCTTTAAATTCCCTGTGTATTAACAGCAAGGTAATCGTTTGTGAAGGAAACGCACATGCACGCAGGCATATACACGGCCACAGGTAATGATTGACATTCTTACCATCATTTTCAAAAGATTTTGAGCAGGACATTAGCCCAAAGATAATAAAAAAAGAACAAATTTCAAACCCATTAGGGAGAGAAATTACCTATGGAGCTGGAGTTGATCTGATATACCCAGCAAAATTGGGTATAGCAACTTGAATAATGATCCGGAAGACTGACAGGGTGATTGATAGACTTCTATAAACCCAGGGGGCTCGTATAGGATTCCTTCGCTCTCTGTCTGGAGTTGCAGCAACTGGCATGGTTCCTTTAATCTGCAGCTGAAATGTATCAGAATATATGATGAATTAACACGGATTTTTCTTCCTTTTCTCACTGGCAGTTTTATAAAAATAGAAAAAACACACTATTAGATATACACATTAAACAATTTTGTTGTATTTAATAATTATACATTTCCTCTATGATTTGTTTACTTATTGTCTATGACACTTCCTCAGCTTAGTGAGTTTTATTTTGTTCTGCTAAATGAGCAGACACTTAAATAGTTGTTCATAGCATCTATTAGCCTATTCTTTACCCTTCTCTTTATCTTGCTTTAAGATTAAATGGTCCTTTTCTTTTACTAATAACTTGGTTATTCAGAAGTCATGTGTGGAGTGGGTAGGTGAGCATACATGAACTGACTTTGCTGCTTTATGACTTAACAGTTGGATGACTTGGATCAACCTTGACCAAGCTACCCTTGCTGCAGTTTCTTACTTGTGAAATAATAATAATAAAACCTCACAGGATTGAAATGAAGATAATACTGTAAGCAAATCCCCTAGAACACACTGTAAGTACCCAGAAGGGCTAATTCCTTCCATGTCCATTTTTTCATGTTCAGTTCAGTGGCTCAGTTGTGTCCAACCCTTTGCAACCCCATGAATTGCAGCATGCCAGGTCTCCCTGTCCATCACCGGAGTTCACTCAGACTCACGTCCATCAAGTCAGTGATGCCATCCAGCCATCTCATCCTCTGTCGTCCCCTTCTCCTCCTGCCCCCAATCCCTCCCAGCATCAGAGTCTTCTCCAATGAGTCAACTCTTATAGCTATTTTCATGATTACGTTTTTATGTTATTTTTCTTCTTTATAACAATGAGTGGAAAAGAAAGCTTACATTTACACCCTATTTACACATGAAAAAACAAATATTTGCCCAAGTTCACTTAACTAGAATGATCTAGAAACAGTAATCTTTAGAGCATAATCTTAATAATATAGCACTTATAATATATAGAATTTTAGATTAATAAAAAGGGATAGATGATTTTAATACTGACTGCAATGGCCAAACACTTAATTTCCATTTTTTAAAATATAACCCCTTCCCCTGCACAGTCTTAAAAGGTACATATTTAAGACTAAATTTAGACTCATGAAAGCTAAGTAACTAGCCACTGTTCACCTAGCCAGTATGTGGTAAATTTCAGATTAAAATCCAGAAAATAATAACCTTAAAATCTATACTCTCTTCAGTTGTGCTGACTTTCATGCTTGGAGAGACCTTTGGGAAAATTTATGTTAACCTTCTCTTTTTAGAAGAAGTTTGGTTTAAGAAGCAACTTACACAAGGCAAAGCCAAAAATTGTCTTCTCAAACTTGGTCTCATATATGTTCTTTAGATTTTTTAAAATCTTTGTTTGACTCATTGTTTTATTTTAAATACACTTTCATATTTCAAATATTGTCCTTTGTCTCTCAGTCTTCCATTATTTTTGAGTCTACATGTTCTTAGGCCATACTTTATATCAAGAAGAGACCATAGGTTTTTAGCCTGCAGCTGATCCCTAGTGTGGTATTTCGTAACATGTTACTCAGCATTTTCATCTCTTCATATGGGTCTATATTGTGAAGAATGCAAGTGAATAATTTTAAAGTATCTGGAAAATATTAGGTGACAAAATGATCATAACTGCTCGTATCTAGCCTTGAGAGAACCACTTACAGTTACTTCAAGTATAGTATACAAAGAAATATAATGATTATCTTCAAGATGTATGTATATAATTTATCCTTTTTTATCAGAGAGTCTATATTTGTCAGGGAGTCTATATTTTTTAGTTGCCCTTGTAAAAGTACCCCAATTCTTTCCTTCTGTGTGTGTGTTGTTTTTTTTTTTAATTTCCAAAAACTCTCCTTTTCCGATCATCTACTCTTTAGCCTGATTACCTTAGGAATCCTCTAGTTTCTCAAAATAATAGCCAAGAAGTTTTAAATATGGCCTTCTTCCCAGATACATGAAATATAGTTGTCATAATTACTCACATTTGACAAGATGACATATTTTGCCATCATAATAGAACTGAGAATTCTTAGTTCTGTCAGTATAAAAGGAGTGCTAAAATGTCCATTGTTTATACCAGGCCTGAAATGGATGAAACTGAACACATGAACAAGCTTATAATTAATTTTAGGATCAATGTCTTCCTTGATAATCTCTTTTTCTTTATGATACTACTTTGTAAAAATATACTGAGCCATGAGTAGAAAGCAAGTTTTGTCTGAATAGTCTATCATTGAGATCAGAAGCTATCAGCATTGCTTTGTATATGTAGCAACTCAAGACTTACACACCATCCCTACTGTAAAGGCAACTCTTGCAGCATTTTTATTCCCTTCTCCCTTTCACTCTCCTAGTGCATAATTGATCCTTCCATAAACTCTACTAGATAAAGTATCTCACTCAATATGGCTTTTAAAACTAATGATAAAATATAAACCAACATGCTGAGGACTCAGTTAATACTGTCTTTTCCTCTGCCTACTATAATGTTTAATACAATAACTATTTCAGTAGCACATGCTCCAATCCCCATCCCACCTCAGACACAGAGTGAGGGCAAGAATTAAGACTAAGTATTGTTTCTCTAGAATGAGTCTTGCTCCAGGATATGAGTTCAGTACATGCTGACTTCAGACAGGAAGTTTAGGTATTACTGTTCCTGTTTTACAAGTAAGGAGAAAAAGTTTGATGTCAGTTTGAACCAGTTTATTGGTACTAACACAGTGCATAGTTATTTTTGCAATAAAATTAATTTGCCAACTATTTATTAGAAAATTCATCAAACTACTTTTGTGTATAAATGCACATGCTTGTTCATCATAGCATTGAGTGTGTGTTAGAGAAGTCAATTTTGAAACTTTCCAGAATGCCCTTTTCTAAATGGATATGCAATATCATTATTGCTGTAATCAGCAATGCTTTTTTTTCTTCACAACGGTTTCAGTCTCCTTCCTTCAGATTCTCTGTGCTCTTGATATTGCACAGCATCCCTCTGGAGTAAGGGTGCTGTCATTGCAAATTCTGTGGAGAAGATGTAAGCTGTGGACAAATGAAAGCTACTGCTGTGTTTTATCTGGCTTCATAGAGATAAGCACTCTAAGGTCAAGATATGTTTTTATGTTCCTGTGCTCTTTATTAATTGCTTTAAATTATGATAAGAGGTCAAAACACAGGAGTCCTTCTAATTTATTTCCTAATTATAATGTGTGTGTGTGTACACATGTAATGTCTCAGAAGGCAAAAAAAAAAAGTAATATAAAGGGAATTTAGAGACAAGAAGTGTGAAGGAAAACATAGTGGCATTTTTTTGATAGAGTGGTATTTGTTCAAGTATGGTTTGTGGCCATGTTGAAGGCAGTTTGTCAGTTTGAAGAGAAAAAAAAAATCCAAAATCCATTGAACAATTTGTTCACAGCCTTAAATAAATCTGAAATGTAAAGCTAATTTTTATTTTCCTAGAAATACCATTACTCATACAGCTAATGATAACTATGTCCTCTAAAGCCGGGGTTCCCAACCTCTGGGATCTAATGTCTGATGATCTGAGGTGGAACTGATGTCATCATAATAGAAATAAAGTGCATAATAAATATAATATACTTGAATCATCCCCAAACCATCTCCCACCCCCCTGGCCCATGGAAAAATTGTCCTCCATGAAACCAGTCCCCAGTGTTAAAGTGATTGGGGACCATTGCTAAGGTTATATATGTCTTTTCCAGGACAATATTGGTTTGATATTTGTAAATATCTAGCTAATAGGATACAGTTTGTCTCATCTAATGTATTGTCATGCCATTTTCATGCTACTATTAACATTATTAAATTTGTATTTTTTTATGCTTGTGTTGCATAATATCCCCAATACTCAAAATGAACCCATGACTGAAATGTGGTTCACTGAAGCATGACAAGTGATAGAAAGAGTTACAGAAACACAACAACCCAAAATAACATCATAAACAGAGAGTGAAATGATCTCCAGTGCTGAATGTGAAATGAAAATCTGTATATGCTGGGCCACATAAATGTGCAAGTGGCAGGATTTCACATAGGCAGCAAGAAAATAAAAGTGCAAATAGGAAATGCATTTACAAATATCTTTAAAAAATTGAATTATACACATGTATACCTGTGGCGGATTCATGTTGATGTATGGCAAAACCAATACAATATTGTAAAGTAATTAACCTCCAATTAAAATAAATAAATTTATATTAAAAATAAACAACAATAATTGAATTATATTTGACTGGAGATTAATTTACCACTATTCCCCAGTTTATTTTCCATTGTAAAGCCTTGTCAAATAGGGGCATAAGTGTCTGGCAAGATCATTTCTTTAAGGGTTAATTGATGTGTTTCCCCTGTTTCCTTGTGAACCATCCAGCTTATAGCCTGAGAAATATTCTAGTCTCCTCGACTGCATGAGTAAGTACAATCACCCATTTCAGAACCATCCAGTGAAAGTCTCACATGATACAGATAGGGAAGGAAAGAGAGAAGAAAGGGAAGAAACTGGGACACGAGATGAAAGAAAGGAAGGAGCAGGCACCAAATGGAGAGAGAAAAGAAGCAGGAAAGGAAGGGCTTGTCTTGTCTGAGGAGTAGACAGAAAACACCTTCAGTATTAGGCACCAGGAAACTGCATGGATCCTAGCTAACTGTGGAGTGATTTTTTTTCCAACACTGGAGCCTTTTGATCTGAACACTCAGTTGCAATATAACTGTCCTGTAACCTGAAGAGTCTACCCTGATTTTGTCCACTCTCAAGTGTCACCTTACCTGTGACTAACCACCATCCTAGACTAGGACACTTCCTTAGTAGAGGGACTGGAGAAGGCAATGGCACCCCACTCCAGTACTCTTGCCAGGAAAATCCCATGGATGGAGGAGCCTGGAAGGCTGCAGTCCATGGGATCGCTGAGGGTTGGACACGACTGAGTGACTTCACTTTCACTTTTCACTTGCATGCATTGGAGAAGGAAATGGTAACCCACTCCATCGTTCTTGCCTGGAGAATCCCAGGGACAGCGGAGCCTGGTGGGCTGCCGTCTATGGGGTCTCACAGAGTCAGACACGACTGAAGTGACTTAGCAGCAGCAGCAGTAGAGACTTAGACATGAGTTGTCTAGTGGACTGGTGGTGGTGGTGATGCTCACTGATTGCAGGAGTGGGAGAAGGAAGAACTGGGAATAATAAGTTCGAAATTGTCATTGATTATTTTGTCTTTGATCCAGTAAACTAAGGAAGATTTTAAAAAAATAATAAGCAAAAAATGGCATGCTTAAATAATTTCCATGCAGTAAAAGTGAATAATATTTTGCTAAAGGTACAGACAGCACCAAAAGTTGTGGAAGCATTTAAGGTTTCACACTGCAATATTAATGAGAATATTACAAAGAGAAAATAGAAGTTATTGACAGAAATCTTTTCTCGAATGATATTTTAAGATGATGCATAATATTAACTATGTATTAAAGGAAGAAAAATAATTACTATATGGTAGATGTCTGTAGATATTTTGATAACCATTCGTTGAAGCCAACTGTGCAAATTAATGAAAAAATTATTGGCCCAAGAACTATATAGATATGAGAGAATCAGAGTTGATGGCTTTCTATTCTGTTTATCAGTGAGGAGCTCATGGTACAGGAGAAGAAAGTTTTTATTTTGTTACCATTTATTTTTGTGACTTTCGTTTTTGTATCTGTGGTCTTGTAAGGAGAGTTTGGAAGAGAGTAGGGGATTGCTTTGTGGATCAGTTTGAGTGCCCTTTAATAATAATCTACGTACCACTGCATTTATAGTATTTTGTGAACATCAATATGATTCCTGGCTTTGATTTCATATATCAAGAAACAGTAAAAATGTTAATTCACTCTCAGTGTGGCCACCAAATTTTTTGCTTAGTGAAGAAAAGGGCAGTGACTTCAAATTTGCTTTTCGATGTTAATGTATTCTCTTTGTGCTGGGAAAGGAACCTATATGAGTTTTTGAAAACTGTCTTAGTGTTAATATGCTCTATCCACATACCATTATGATCCCTAAATAATGTTTACATATTTAAAATAATTTCCTGTCTAGCATATCAACCATATATATTATGTTAAATAACTTAAGTCTATCCTATAGAGCTGAAATGACAAAATCTTCAATTTTGAAGATCAGACANACTGAAGGCCCCTCATGCCTGTATGTGTGTGATCAGTGGATTCAGCATTGAACAGGTTTAGACTAGTTTTGATGAAGTTCATCTTGGGGAATAAGTTGGTGTAGAATAAGATGCTTATGTGTAGAAGAATCACAATAAAATATGTGGTATTTTAAAGCTAATTTGTTAAGTATAACTCAAAAGGATATATAATCAGAGAAAATGTGTCATTTAATGGCTCAATAGTTTTCCATCATATTGTGTTTTTTTCTATATAATTTTTTGTTTTACAATATTGTATTGGTTTTGCCATACATCAACATGAATCCACCATGAGTGTACACGTGTTCCCCATCCTGAACCCCCCTCCCACCTCCCTCCCCATACTTTTAATTAAGCCTGGTTTTAAGTTTATAGTTTAACAGGACTTGAAAAAATAAGGAAATGACATTTGTATTATTTATTTCCACTTTTGATTTACAGGTTATGAAATATTTTCACTTAGTTAATTTCTCAAGAAAAGATAAGTTTTCTAAATGTTGTAGAATGGTAGTGTAACAAATTGTGATATGAGGTAAGAGAAGCTTTATTAAAAAGTACAATTGAAATAGAAGGAAGGGCTCTGTTACCATAGGATGAGGGAGATTCATTGTCAGCTCCATCATTTGTTTAAACCAAATGAATATCATTCATTGCTAAATAACTCAGAGGGCATTATAAATCAAAGTGGGGAAAAGTAGCTTTTAAGAAGTAGACTCCTGAGAACCCTTGTTGGCTTTGGCCCTGTAAAAGTAATTAAACCATCTATCGAGAGAGAGTAGCAAATGTCTGTTGTGTTATGTAAAGGCATCTTAAAAGACAGATTTTTAAAATAAAAATGAGAAATATTAATACAAAAGATTGTATTAAAGTAAATAGCCAGATGTTGTACTCTAGAAAGTATTCAGTCTAGAGAATTCTAAGAATTTGATGGATGAAAATCTTTCAGTTATGCAGAAGCAGTTGTTGAATTTCTTGAAACTAATAAGTTGTAGAGCCACCCAAGACAGATGGGTCATGATGGAGAGTTCTGACAAAACATGGTCCACTGGAGAAGAGAATGGCAAACCACTTCAGTATTCTTGACTTGAGAACCCCATGAACAGTATGAAAAGGCAAAAAGATAGAACACTGAAAGGTGAACTCCCCAGCATCTCCAGAAAGAATGTAGAGAGAGAGCCAAAGCAAAAACAACACCCAGTTGTGGATGTGACTGGTGATGGAAGTAAAGTCTGAAGCTATAAAGAGCAATACTGCATAGGATCCTGGACTGTTAGATCTATGAATCAAGGGAAATTAGAAGTGGTCAAACAGGAGATGGCAAGAGTGAACATCGGCATTTTAGGAATTAGCAAACTGAAATGGACTGGAAAGGATAGTTTAACTCAGAGGACCATTAAATCTACTACAGTGGGCAAGAATCCCCTAGAAGAAAGAGAATAGCCCTTGTAGTCAACAAGAGTCCAAAATGCAGTATTCTTGTATGCAGTCTCAAAAATGACAGAATGATCTCTGTTCATTTCGAAGGCAAACCGTTCAATATCACAGTAATCCAGGTCTATGCTCTGACTAGTAATGCTGAAGAAGTTGAAGTTGAACAGTTCTATGAAGACCTACAAAACCTTCTAGAACTAACACACAAAAGAGATGTCCTTTTTCATTATAGGGGACTGGGATGCAAAAATGGGAAGTCAAGAGTTACCTGAAGTAACAGGCAAATTTGGCCTTTGAATATAAAATGAAGCAGATAAAAGGCTAACAGAGTTTTGCCTAGAGAACACACTAGTCATAGCAAATATCCTCTTCCAATAACACAAAAGCAGGCTCTACAAATGGACGTCACCAGATATCAATATTGAAATCAGATTGATTATATTCTTTGCAGAAAAAGATGGAGAAGCACTGTATAGTCAGCAAAAACAAGACTGGGGGCTCATTGTGGCTCAGATGATGAATGCCTTATGGCCAAGTTCAGACTTAAGATGAAAAAAGTAGGGAAAACCACTAGACCATTCAGGTATGACCTAAATCAAATCTCTTACAAATACACAGTGAAACTGACAAATAGATTCAAGGGAATAGATCTGATACAGTGCCTGAAGAACACTGGATGGAGGTTCCTGACATTGTACAGGAGGCAGTGATCAAGACCATCTTCAAGGAAAAGAAATGCAAAGGGGTAAAATGATGGTCTGAGAAGGCTTTACAAATAGATGAGAAAAGAAAAGACGTGAAAGGCACAGGAGAAAAGGAAAGATATACCCATCTGAATGTAGAATTCCAAAAAATAGCAGGGAGAGATAAGAAAGCCTTCCATAGTGATCAGTGAAAAGAAATAGAGGAAAATAATAGAATGGGATACACTAGAGATCTCTTCAAGAAAATTAGAGGTACCAAGGGAATATTTCATGCAAAGATGGGCACAGTAAAGGACAGAAATGGTATGGATCTAACAGACGCAGAAGATATTAAGAAGAGGTGGCAAGAATACACAGAAGAACTATACACGGAAGATCTCCATAACCCAGATAACCACAATGGTGTGATCACTCACCTAGAGCCAGACTAGAATGTGAATGTGAAGTCAAGTGGTCATTAGGAAGCATCATTACAAACAAAGTTAGTGGAGGTGATGGAATTCCAGCTGAGTTATTTCAAATCCTAAAAGATGATGTTGTGAAACTGCTGCACCCAATATGTCAGAAAATTTTAAAAACTCAGCAGTGGCCGCAGGACTGGAAAAGGTCAGTTTTCATTCTAATCCCTAAGAAAGGTAATGCCAGAGAATATTAAAACTACCACACAATTGCACTCATCTTACACACTAACAAAGTAATGCTCAAAATTCTCCAAGCCAGGCTTAGACAGTACATGAACCATGAAATTCCACATGTACAAGTGGGATTCAGAAAAGGCAGAAGAACCAGAGATCAAATTGCAACATCCATTGCATCATCAAAAAAGCAAGAGAGTTCCAGAAAAACATCTGCTTTATTGACTATGTCAAAACCTTTGACTGTGCAAATCACAATGAACTGTGGGAAATTCTTCAAGAGATGGGAATACCAGACCACCTGACCTGTCTCCTGAGAAATCTGTATGCAGGCCAAGAAGCAAAAGTTAGAACTGAACATGGAACAACAGACTGGTTCCAAGTTGGAATAGGAGTACCTCAAGGCTGTATATTGTCACCATGCTTACTTAACTTATAGCAGACTATATCATGAAAAATGCTGGGCTGGAAGAAGCCCAAGCTGGAATCAAGATTGTGGGAGAAATATCAATAACCTCAGATATGTAGATGACACCACCCTTAGAACAGAAAGTGAAGAAGAACTAAAGAGCCTCTTGATGAAAGTGAAAGAGGAGAGTGATAAAGTTGTCTTAAAACTCAACATTCAGAAAACTAAGATTATGGGATCTGGTCCCATTACTTTTGGCAAATAAATGGGGAAATAATGGAACAGTGATAGACTTTGTTTTGGGGGGCCCAGAATGACTGAAAATGGTGACCTCAGCTATGATATTCAAAGATGCTTGTTCCTTGGAAGAAAAGTTATGACTAACCTAGACAGCTTATTGGAAAGCACAGACCTTGCTTTGTCAACAAAGGCCCATCTAGTCAAAGCTATGATTTTTCCAGTAGTCATGTATGGATGTGAGAGTTGGACTATAAAGAAAGCTGAGCACTGAAGAATTGATGCTTTTGAACTGTGGTATTGGAGAAGACTCTTGAGAGTCTCTTGGACTACAGGGAGATCCAACCAGTCCATCCTAAAGGAAATTGGTCTTGAATATTCAGCTTGTGATTCTTCTAGCCTGACATTTTGTACAATGTTTTCCCATATAAGTTAAATAGGCAGGGTGATAACATACTCGCTGTCATACTCCTTTCCAATTTTGAACTAATCACTTGCTCCATGTCCAGTTCTAACTGTTGCCTCTTGACCCACATACAGGTTCTCAGGAGACAGGTAAGGTGGTCTAGTATTCTCCTCTCTTCAAGAATTTTCCACAGTTTGTTGTCATCCATACAGTCAAAGGGTTTAGCATGATCAAAGCAGCCAATGTTTTGCTGAAATTCCCTTGCTTTCTCTGTGATCCAACAAATGTTGGCAATTTGATGTGTGTTCTCTGCCATTTCTAAATGCAGCTTGTACATGTGGAAGTCTTCAGTTCACGTACTGGTAAAGTTTAACTTAATGGATTTTTGAGCATATCCTTGCTGGCATGTGAAATGGGTGCAACCGTGTGGTAGTTTGAACATTGTGTGAGTTGCCCTACTTTGGGATTACAATGAAAGCTGACCCATTCTAGTCCTGTGGCCACTGCTGAGTTTTCCAAATTTGCTGACATAGTGAGTGTAGCAGTTTCACATCTTTTAGGATTTGAAATAGTTCAGCTGGAATTCTGTTCAATTGCTTTCTTCATAGTAATCCTTCATAAGGCCCACGTGACTTCACATTCTAGGATGTCTGACTTTAGGTTAATGATCATACCACTGTGGTTATCCAGATCATTTGGTCCTTTTTCGTACAGTGCTGTGTATTCTTGCCACCTCTTCTTTTTTCTTTAAATATTTATTTATTTATTTGGTTGTATCAGTTCTTAGTTGTCACATGTGGGATCTTTGCTGGGGTGGGCAGGCTCAGTAGTTGGTACCTGGGGGGCTTAGTTGCCCCACAGCGTGTGGGATCTTAGTTCCCCAAGCATGGATTGAACCTGCCTTCATTGGAAGGCAGATTCTTAACCACTGGGTTGACTGGAAAGTTCCCTTGCCACCTCTTTTTAATCTCTTCTACTTCTGTTAAGGGCTTACATTTTCTGTCCTTTATCTTAGTGTCATGTCTTTTTGCCTTTTCATACTGTTCGTGGAGTTCTTATGGCAAGAGTACTGGAGTGGGTTACCATTTCCTCTTCCAGTGGACTAGGATTTGTCAGAACTTTTTACTAAGACCTCTCCATCTTGGGCAGCCCTGCATGGCATGGTTCTAGTTTCATTGAGTTATGCAAGCCGTTTTGTCATGACAAGACTGTGGTCCAAGAAAGGATATTGACATTTACAATATTTTCAATTCTTTTGGTTTTCTTTATTATGAGACTATGCTCCCAACTAAATGTTATTAATTTTTCTCCCTTCTTATCACCAAGATATAAAACCTGACTAACCAGATGCTTATATGGGCTCTAGGTGTCCATGTAGCAAATCTCTTCCCCCACCATCTGAGAAACACCATAAAATAAATTTTGAGGACTTGATGACCTTGAAGGACTCTTAACCACAGTAGACTATGTGTAGAACAGATTTCTTCTTGCACAATCTTCTGATTGGGTCATCAAGAAGTCTGATAAATCCTCAAGTCTTGAAAGCTCTTAGAGGAGAGATACCTGAACACTGACATCTTATTTAGTTCAGTTCAGTTGTTCAGATGTGTCCAACTCTTTGTGACGCCATGGACTACAGCATGCCAGGATTCCTTCTCCATCACCAACACCAGAAGCTTACTCAAACTCATGCATCAAGTCAGTGATGCCATCCAACCATCTCATCCTCTGCCTTCCCCTTCTCCTCCTGCCCTCAATCTTTCCCAGCATCAGGGTTTTTTCCAATGAGTCAGTTCTTTGCATCAGGTGGCCAAAGTATTGGAGTTTCAGCCATGTAATTAAAAGATACTTGCTCCTTGGAAGGAAAGCTGTGTTGAACCTAGACAGTATATTAAAACTTAGAGATATCATTTTGTTGACAAAGGTCCATATAGTCAAACCATGGTTTTTCCAGTAGTCATGTGCAGCTATGACAGTTACAGATTGATGCTGAAGCTGGAATTCCAATATTTTGGCTACATGTTGCGAAGAGCTGATTCATTGTAAAAGACCCTGATGCTGGGAAAGATTGAAAGCAAAAGGAAAAGGGGGTGGTAGGGGATGAGCTGGTTATATAACAACACTGACTTAATGGACGTTAGTTTGAGCAAACTCTGGAAGATAGTGGAGGACAGAGAAGCATCATGTGCTAAAATCCACGAGTTGCAAAGAGTTGGATATAACTTAGCAACTGGACAAATGTTGACAATGCATGCCACATGAAAGGATCCTTTCTAATAAAATGTTGATAACATAATTGATTTTTCATATTCATTTGTTACTTACAACTTGCCAAGTGTTGCAAAATAGCTCAAAAAATAATTAAAAGGGCCAGAGTACGATAACCTGCTTGGGTGTGCTACAGTTGTTCAACACACAATTTCTTTCTACAATTGTCTTTCCTTTGATCAAAGATAATGTCAAATAAAGGTTCAGTTCATTTCAGTCACTCAGGCATGTCTGACTCTTTGCAACCCTATGAAGTGCAGCATGTCAGACTTCCTTGTCCATCTCCAAAGTCCAGAGCTTGCTCAAACTCATGTCCATCGAGTTGGTGATGCCATCCTACCATCCATCCTCTGTTGACCCCTTCTCCTCCTGCCTTCAATATTTCCTAGCATCAGGGTTTTTTCTAATGACTCAGTTCTTCCTATCAGGTGACCAAAGTAATGGAGCTTCAGCTTCAGCATCAGTCCTTCGAATGAATATTCAAGGTTAATTTCTTTTAGGATTGATTGGTTTAATCTCCTTGCAGTTCAAGGGACTCTCAAGAGTATTTTCCAACACCACAGTTCAAAACATCAATTCTTTGGTGCTCAGCTTTCTTTATAGTCCAACTCTCACATCTATACATGACTACTGGAAAAACCATAGATTTGACTAGACGGACTTTGTTGGCAAAGTAATGTCTCTGCTTTTTTAATATGCTGTCTAGGTTGGTCATAGCTTTTCTTCCAAGATGCAAGCATTTTTGAATTTCATGGTTGCAGTCACCATCCACAGTGATTTAGGAGCCATTGTTTTCCCATTTATTTGCCAAAAGGAATGGGGCTGGATGCCATGATCTTAGTTTTCTGATTGTTTAGTTTTAAGCCAACTTTTTCACTCTCCTCTTTCACTTTCATCAAGAGGCTCTTTGGTTCTTCTTCACTTTCTGCCATGAGGGTGGTGTTATCTGCATATCTGAGGTTATTTATATTTCTCCTGGCAATCTTGAGTCCAACTTGTGCTTCATCCAGCCCAGCGTTTCTTATGATGTACTCTGCATATAAGTTAAATAAGCATGGGAACAATATACAGCCTTGACGACCTCCTTTCCCAATTTGGAACTAGTCTGTTGTTCCATGTCCAGTTCTAACTGTTGCTTCTTGACCTGCATACAGATTTCTCAGGAGACAGGTCAGGTGGGATGGTATTCCCATCTTTTAAAGAATTTTCCACAGTTTGTTTTGATCCACACAGTCAAAGGCTTTGACACAGTCAATAATGCAGAAGTAGATGTTTTTTCTGGAACTCTCTTGCTTTTCCAATGATCCAACGGATGTTGGCAATTTGACCTCTAGTTTTCTGCCTTTTCTGAATTCAGATTGAACATCTGGAAGTTCATGGTTCACGTACTGTTGAAGTCTGGCTTGCAAAATTTTGAGCATTACTTTGCTAGAGTGAGAGATGAGTACAATTGTGCAGTAGTTTGAACATGCTTTCTCATTGACTTTCTTTGTGATTTGAATGAAAATAAACATTCTAGATCAGAAGTTGAGGTTTCTCTCATTAGATGTGGCTTCATTATTTCATAGATATTGTTTGAATGGTGATTTATGCTTATAGATCTTCTAAAATTTACTTTGTTGGAACTTTTCACAAGGAATCTCAGGTATGGTTTTAAAAACTTCTTACGTCTGGGCAGCCAACCCAAGAATTCATCATTTTATTTTACCTACAGTAGTTATAAATTTGGGTGAATTTCTCTCTTCTAGAGATTCTTAAAATATCCTAAGTTCCCTGTGTCTGAAAAGAAATTCTCATCCTTACCAATTGTTAACCTGAGCTAGGTACTTCACTGGTTTTCCTACTTAGGGCTTTGTGAGTTTTGACTTCATAAAGTTAACTTGAACTCATTAGTAGTGTCTTTTTAAGTGTTCACTCACTTGTTTGTGTCTGACCCATTTATGACTCCATGGAATATAGCCCACGAGATTCCTATATCCATGACATTTTCCAGGCAAGAATACTGGAGTGGGTTGCCATTTCCCACTCCAGGGGATCTTCCCAATGCAGGGATTGAACTCCAGCCTCCTGAGTCTCCTGCACTGTCAGATGAATTCATTACCATTAGTGCCACCTGGGAAGCCCTTTAATAGTGTCTAATCATATGTGATTTAAAATATCATTTTCAAATACATTTCAGCCAAAATTCTGTTTTTGGTGTTTTTTTTTTTTTTTTTTTTTATTTNTTAATTACCAGTGTTTTCAATTATGTCCTGCTAACAAAGAAAGATAGATACTCACTGAACCTAAACCAAGTTTATATTGCCATAAAATAAGAATATTCAGTCAATAAGAGTTTACAAAATATGATGGGATTGGGATTAATATATTTATATTTGTAAGAACATAGTCTACTAAATTGTTAGAAGTTATGGAGAGAATAAGAAAAAACAAACAAAAAGAGGGTTCCTCATATCAAGAAAATAGGTTAAGTCAGCAGTATTGGATGTGAGAGTTGGACTGTGAAGAAAGCTGAGTGCCAAAGAATTGATGCTTTTGAACTGTGGTGCTGGAGAAGACTCTTGAGAGTCCCTTGGACTGCAAGGAGATCCAACCAGTCCATCCTAAAGGATATCAGTCCTGGGTGTTCATTGGAAGGACTGATGCTAAGTTTGAAACTCCAATACTTTGGCCACCTCATGTAAAGAGTTGACTCATTGGAAAAGACCCTGATACTGGGAGAGATTGGGTGCGGCAGGAGAAGGGGATGACAGAGGATGAGATGGCTGGATGGCATCACCGACTTGATGCACATGAGTTTGGGTGAAATCTGGGAGTTGGTGATGGACAGGGAGGCCTGGTGAGCTGCGATTCATGGGGTTGCAAAGAGTCGGACACAAATGAGCGACTGAACTGAACTGAACTGATTATGAGTTCTTTGTGGCCTATGTAATTCTGTTCTGATAGATTCTGGGTTGTCTTGTGAACCTGTTTGCTTCTACATTAGAGTTAAGAAAACCCTGACTGTCCAATGGTATGGTCTCAAAAATTTATTTAAGGAATACCATATGAAAAGTATGTTCAAGAGTACCTGGTATAGTCATTTCCTAAGAGTCTCTGAGACAGTCCTTTTTTTGTAAACAGCATTGTACTCTATAGCTGATTTGAAAGTGCTTTCAACGAAGTACTGATGTTGCTGCTAAGTCGCTTCAGTCGTGTCTTACTCTGTGAGACCCCATAGACTGCAGCCTACCAGGCTCCCCCATCCCTGGGATTCTCCAGGCAAGAATGCTGGAGTGGGTTTCCATTGCCTTCTCCCCAACGAAGTACTAGAGTAAAACAAAAAACTATGTCGAGAGAATGCAAGACTTTAAACTAGTGATTAATTTACCATGGATAACTTTCAAAAACAAAAGATCTGATGAAAGTTCATTAAAAAATAAATGCAACTGACAAGGATATTAGCTTGCTTTTGGCATACAAAACAAAAAAAAATCACATGACAATAAGTGATTTTTAGCATATACATAAGATATAATAAGAACTTAGCATAAAAGTGAAAAAAATCTTATTTTCTTAACTACCTAAGNCTAAGGTCATGATAAAGTCAAAATAAAGCACAGGGAACAATTGTGACATGACACAGAATTTTTACCTTCCAGGCAGATTATTCAGAAGGCCAAGATACACATTTTGCAAATTCTTATTAAGAACAAACCAATAAGTCAAGAAAATATATCATTTTAACAGAGAAAAACAGATTCTGGTTTTGTATCAATATACTATTTAATATAAAAGCACTTTTCAAACAATTCTTATTAATAAACCCATCAAACCTTTGGTCTTTGAACACTACAAGTAAAATTGCCTGTCTGTAGAATTTTACAACTTACTATACCTATTTATCTGGAGAAGGAAATGGCAACCCACTCCAGTGTTCCTGCCTGGAGAATCCCAGGGACGGGGGAGCCTGGTGGGCTGCCGTCTATGGGGTCACACAGAGTCGGATACGACTGAAGTGACTTAGCAGCAGCAGCATACCTATTTATCAGAGAAGGCAATGGCACCCCACTCCAGTAATCTTGCCTGGAAAATCCCATGGACGGAGGAGCCTGGTGGGCTGCAGTCCGTGGGGTCACTAAGAGTCAGACATGACTGAGCGACTTCACTTTCACTTTTCACTTTCATGCATGGAAGAAGGAAATGACAACCCAGTCCAGTGTTCTTGCCTGGAGAATCCCAGAGACGAAGGAGCCTGGTGGGCTGCCGTCTATGGGGTTGCACAGATTCAGACACGACTGAAGTGACTTAGCAGCAGCAGCAGCAGCAGCAGCATACCTATTTATGTTTTGTTCTACACATTCCTCTTTCTCACAGGGAGCAACTAATCAGGTAATCATTTTATACTGGGATAAAACTACTCCCTTTTCCTCTAACTAAAGCACTTCCTGAATCCCCTACACAGAAATTTTTTTTTCTTTGCCAGTTTCTTCTGGTAGAGTCTCATTAACATATACTGGACATAAATATGTTAACTTACATTTTACAGAATAAAATATAGAGTAGATAATTGTGACCTGTTTGTCATAGACCTCAGAGATCAAAGCTATCAACATATTTTTCCTTGCAACCTGGCAAATGTGTAGATATGGCTAACAAGACACTTTTTAAAAATGTATCTATGATTTGAACATAATAGAGATGGGAAGGAAGGATAATCTTTTTAGTTTCAATGCTAGATATATGACAATATTTATATTTTATTAAAAGGTAAAAGATTACACAGTTTCAAAATGTAGTTTTGAGTCTGTTTGGTAGAAGTATGTTCTGAAGAGATAGCTGTGATATCAGAAAACCTTCTGAAGTAGTTACGTAGATTAAAGGGTGAGACTGTGTCAGAATGTAGATTGATATGATACATTCCTTCCTTCTTGGATAAAGACTTGCTGTGAAAAAAATGTGCCTACTGATATAGCAACAATTATTAATTACAGAGCTAACACATTAAAGTTATTATTATTACTATGTAATAATATGGAAGTTGATCCTNGTTGATCCTAAACAACTATTAATACCTGCTAGGAATCAAACATTCTGTTCAAAATGTTTTAATTAAGAAACATTTAGTATTTCTACAAATGTTCTAAAAGTAAAAGTCAGGTTGGTCTCAATTTTTTAAAGCTATAAATTGGACTGCTAGTTTTCATAATGTGTATATTGAGCATTTGTAATGTGTCTAATTTTTGCATGCAGATGACATAATACAACATGACTTTCTAAAGCAGATAAGATCAATAACAAAAACAAAAGTTAGATGTCTAGAAGATACATTTCACTAGATTCTGTAACATGCTTCTTAATTTAAGAATAATTATCAGTTAGGTACTGTGCTAAGTCACTCTGGTCACGTCTGACTGTGTGACCCTATGGACTGTAGCCCACCAGACTCCACTATCCATGGGGTTTTCCAGGAAGGAATATTGGAGTGGCTTGCCATTTCTTCCTTCAGGGAATCTTCCCTACCAAGGGATGAGACTGAGTCTCTTAGGACTGCTGCATTAGCAGACAGGTTCTTTACCACTAGTGCCACCTGGGAATAATTATCAGGTATTACATATCTGTACAGGAGGCAGGGTTCAAAACCATCCGCTAGAAAAAGAAATGCAAAAAGACAAAATAATTGTCTGAGGAGGGTTTACAAATAGCTGAGAAAAGAAGAGAAGTGAAAGGTAAAAGAGAAAAGGAAAGATGTATCCAACTGAATGAAAAGTTCCAAAGAATAGCAAGGAACGATATGAAAGCCTTCCTAAGTGATTAATGCAAAGAAATAGAGGAAAACAGTAAGATGGGAAAGACTAGAGATTGCTTGAAGAAAATCGGAGATAACAAGGGAAAATTTCAGGCAAAGATGGGCACAATAAAGGACAAAAACAGTATGGACCTAACAGAAGCAGAAGATATTAAGAAGAGGTGGCAACAGAAAAACAATGCAAAAAAGTGTTCATGACCTAGATAACCATGATGGTGTGATCAGTTACCTTGAGCCAGACATCCTGGAGTGCAAGTCAAGTGGGCCTTAGAAAGCATCATCATGAACAAATCTAGTAAGGTGATGGAATTCTAACTGAGCAATTTCAAATCCTAAAAGATGATGCTATGAAAGTGCTACCCTCAATATGCCTGCAAATTTGGAAAACTCAGCAGTGGCCACAGGATTGGAAAAACTCAATTTCTATTCCAATCCCAAAGAAGGGCAGTGTCAAAGAATGTTCAGACTACTGCACAATTGTATACATCTCACATGCTAGCAAAGTAATGCTAAAAATTCTCCAAGCCAGGCTTCAACAGTACATGAACCAAGAACTGCCAGATGTTCAAGCTGGATTTTAAAAAGGCAGAGGAAATAGAGATCAAATTGCCAACATATTTGGATCATCAAAAAAGCAAGAGAATTCCAGAAAGACATCTACTTCTGCTTCATTGACTATGCTAAAGCCTTTGACTGTGTGAATCAAACAAATTGTGGAAAATACTTAAAGAGATGGGAATAACAGACCACCTTACCTGTCTCCAGAGAAATCTGTACGCAGGTCAAGAAGCAACAGTTAGAAATGGACATAGAACAACAGACTGGTTCCAAATTGGGAAAGGGGTGTGTCAAGGCTGTTTATTGTCACTGTGCTTGATTAATTTATATGCAGAGTACATGTTATGAAATGCTGGACTGGCTGAAGCTCAAGCTGGAATCAAGACTGCTGGGAGAAATATCAATAATCTCAGATATGCAGATGATACCAGCCTTATGCCAGAAATCAGAGAGGCGCTAAAGAGCCTCTTGATAAAAGGGAAAAGAGAGAGTGAAAAGGCTGGTTTAAAACTCAACATTCAAAAAACTAAGATCATGGTATCTGGTCCCATCACTTCATGGCAAATAGGGAAACAGTGGAAATAGTGAGAGGCTTTCTTTGCTTGGAATCGAAAATCACTGCATGTGGTGACTGCAACCATGAAATTAAAAGACACTTGCTCCTTGGAAGAAAACATATGACCGAGCTAGAGAGTATATTAAAAAGAAGAGACATTACTTTGCCAACAAAGGTCGTCTAGTCAAAGCTATGTTTTTTCCAGTAGTCATGTATAGATGTGAGAATTGCATCATAAAGAAAGCTGAGCACTGAAGAACTGATCTTTCGAGCTGTGGTATTGAAGACTCTTGAGAGTCCTTTGGACTGCAAGGAGATTAAAGCAGTCAATCCTAAAAGAAATCAACCTTGAATGTTCTTTGGAAGGACTGGTGCTGAAGCTGAAGCTCCGTTTCTTTGGCCACCTGATGTGAGGAACTGACTCAATGGAAAAGACCCTGATGCTGGGAAAGATTGAAGGCAGGAGGAGAAAGGGATGACAGAGGATGAGATGGTTAGATGACATCACCAACTCGATGGACATGAATATAAGTAAACTCAGGGAGTTGGTGATAGACAGGGAAGCCTGTCATGCTAAGTCCATGGGGTTGCAAAGAGTTGGACAGAACTGAGTGACTGAACTGAACTGATTACATTTATGAGAAATGTTATCACTGAAAATAAAAATATTTTTTAGTATTTTGTATGTTATTTTATTTTTTATTTTTTTATTTTTTTAAAAAATTTTTATTTTANAGATCTATAGAGAGAACTCTTGGACTCTGGGGGAGAGAGAGAGGGAGAGGGTGGGATGAGATGGGAGAATGGCATTGCAACATGTATACTATCAAGTAAGAAACGAATCGCCAGTCGATGTCCGATGCAGAATGCAGGATGCTTGGGACTGGTGCAAGGAGAGGACCCAGAGGGATGGTATGGGATGGGAGGTGGGAGGGGATTCATCTTTGGGCACGCTTGTACACTCGTGGTGAATTCATGTTATTTTATTTTTTAAAATTTGTTTATTTTAATTGGAGGCTATTTACTTTACAAAATTGTGGTGGTTTTTCCATACATTGACATGAATCAGCCACAAGTGTGAAAACAAAGAATTTTATAAAAAATTGTCATTTGAGATTTTCAAGAGAGTAAGTTTCACATATGAGAAATCTATGAATGTAGAATTGCTTACTTTAATTATGAAATAATTTAAGTTTAATATGAATTTCATAAAATAAGTTGTAGAAATTGCTACAGATAAGCAATTAGAACTGAATTTTGAAAAGTAGCACAGTTTAGTTCAGTTCAGTTCAGTTGCTCAGTCGTTTTCAACTCTTTGAAAACCCATGGGCTGCAGCAGGCCAGGCCTCCCTGTGTCCATCACCAACTCCTGGGGTTTACTCAAACTCATGTCCATCGAGTCGGTAATTGCATCCAAACATCTCATCCTTGTCATCCCCTTCTCCTGCCTTCAGTCTTTTCCATCATCAGGGTCTTGTCAAATGAGTCAGCTCTTCGCATCATGTAACCAAAGTATTGGAGTTTCATCTTCAGCATCAGTACTTCCAATGAACTCTCAAGACTGATCTCCTTTAGGATGGACTGGTTGGAACTCCTTGCAGTCCAAGGAAATCTCAAGAGTCTTTTCTACAGTTCAAAACCATCAATTATTTGGTGCTCAGGTTTCTTTATATTCCAACTCTCATATCCACACATGAATACTGGAAAAACCATAGCCTTGACTAGATGGACGTTTGTTGGGAAAGTAACATCTCTGCTTTGTAATATGCTGTCTAGGTTGATCATAACTTTTCTTCCAAGGAGTAAGCATTTTTAATTTCTTGGCTGCAGTCACCATCTGCAGTGATTATGGAGCCCCCCCAAAATAAATTCTGCCACTGTTTCCACCATTTCTCCATCTATTTGCCATGAAGTGATGGGACCAGACTGATGCTAAAGTTGAAACTCCAGTACTTTGGCCACCTCGTGTGAAGAGTTGACTCATTGGAAAAGACTCTGATGCTGGGAGGGATTGGGTGCAGGCTAAGAAGGGGACAACAGAGGATGAGATGGCTGGATGGCATCACTGACTCGATGGACACGAGTCTGAGTGAACTCCAGGAGTTGGTCATGGACAGGGAGGCCTGGCGTGCTGCAATTCATGTGGTCACAAAGAGTCAGACATGACTGAGCGACTGAACTGAACTGAACTGCACTGATGGGACCAGATGCCATGATCTTTGTTTTATGAATGTTGGGCTTTAAGCCAAATTTTTCACTTTCATCAAGAGGTTTTTTAGTTCTTCTTCACTTTCTGCCATAAAGGTGGTATCATCTGCATATCTGAGGTTATTGATATTACTCCTGGCAATCTTGATTCCAGCTTGTGATTCTTCCAGCCCAGCATTTCTCATGATACCCTCTGCATATAAGTTAAATAAGCAAGGTGACAATATACAGCCTTGACATATTTGGAACCAGTTAGTTGTTCCATGTCCAGTTCTAACTGTTGCTTCCTGACCTGCATACAGATTTCTCAAGATGCAGGTCAGGTGATCTGGTATTCCCATCTTTCAGAATTTTCCACAGTTTATTGTGATCCACACAGTCAATGGCTTTGGCATAGACAATGAAGCAGAAATAGATATTTTGATAGAACTCTCTTGCTATTTCAATGATGAAACAGATGTTTTCAATTTGATCTCTGGTTCCTTGCCTTTTCTAAAACCAGCTTGAACATCTGGAAGTTCATGGTTCATGTATTGTTGAAACCTGGCTTGGGGAATTTTGAGCATTGCTTTACTAGCATATGAGATGAGTGCAGTTGTGCAGTAGTTTGAGCATTCTTTGGTATTACCTTTCTTTGGGATTGGAATGAAAACTGACCTTTTTTAGTCCTGTGGCCACTGCTGAGTTTTAAAAATTTGCTGTCATATTGAGTACAACAGTTTTATAGCAGCATCTTTTATGATTTGAAATAGCTCAACTAGAATTCCATCACCTCCACTAGCTTTGTTCATAGTGATGCTTCCTAAGGCCCACTTGACTTCACACTCCAGGATGTCTGGCTCTATGTAAGTGATTATCTGGGTCGTGAAGCTCTTTTTTGTATAGTGCTTCTGTGTATTCTTGCTACCTCTTCTTAATATCTTCTGCTTCTGTTAGGTCCATATCATTCTCCCCTTGATTGAGCTCATTTTGCATGAAATTTTCCCTTGATATCTCTAATTTTTTGAAGAGATCTCTAGTCTTTCCCATTCTATTGTTTCCTCTATTTATTCACATTGATCACTGAGGAAGGCTTTCTTTTTTTAAAATATAAATTTATTTATATTTAATATATTTATAAATATTTATTTTAATTGTAGGTCAGTTACTTTCAATATTGTATTGGTTTGGCCAAGGCTTTCTTAGCCTCACTATTCTTTGGAACTCTGCATTCAAATGGGTATATCTTTCCTTTTCTCCTTTGCTTTTCGCTTCTCTGCATTTCACAGCTGTTTGTAAGGCCTACTCAGACAGCCATTTTGCTTTTTTTGCATTTCTTTTTCTTGTGGATTGTCTTGATCCCTGTCTCCTGTACAATGTCACAAACCTCTGTCCATATTTCATCAGGTATGCTATCAGATGTATTCCCTTAAATCTATTTCTTACTTCCAGTGTATAAGTGTAAGGGATTTGATTTAGGTCATACCTGAATGGTCTATTGGCTTTCCCTACGTTCTTCAATTTAAGTCTGAATTTGACAATAAGAAGTTCATAATTTGAGCCACAGTCAGCTCCCACTCTTTTTTTTTTTTTTTCCTGACTGTATAGTGCTTGTTCATCTTTGGCAGCAAGGAATATAATCAATCTGATTTCAGTGTTGACCATCTGGTGATGTCCATGTGTAGAGTCTCCTCTGTGTTATTGGCAGAGGGTGTTTGCTGTGACCAGTGTGTTTTCTCGGCAAACTCTATTAGCCTTTGCCCTGCTTCATTCCGTACTCCAAGGTCAAATTTGCCTGTTACTCCAGGTGTTTCTTGACTTCCTACTTTTGCATTCCAGATCCCTATAATGAAAAGGACATCTCTTTTGGATGTTAGTTCTAGAAGGGCTTGTAGGTCTTTATAGAACCGTTTAACTTCAGCTTCTTCTGCATTATTGGTCCGGGAATAGACTTGGATTACGTTATTCTACATTTCATTAATCTACACTTTGAAATGACAGAAAGGTGGGTGTGTAATAGTGTTCCATGGATAGAAAAGTGGGTGTGTAATTGTGTTCCGTGTGTAACATCTTTTGAATATTCAGTAAAGAACATGTATAGTTTTATAACTTTTCCTTCTATGTCTGTGAAATTTTGTCTTGTATGTATGTGTGTATACACACACACACACACACACACACACACACACACACATGTATACATATATATTTGGCTCCCCTAATGGTTCTGTGTTTAAGCAATCTACCTGCAGAGCAGGAGACATAGGAGATATGGGTTCAGTTGCTGGGTCGGAAAGATCCCATGGAGGGGGCCATGGCAACCCCCTCTAGTATTCTTGCCTGGAGAATCCCATGGACAGAGGATCATTTTAATTTTCTGGTAATATACTGTTAAATTAAATAAAGTTATCTAACCATGACTGTTTATTAATTTAAAAATGATGAAACTAGTCCTTCATTAATTATAGATTGAAAAGCACTAGTCTAGAGCATTCTCTGATATCCTATCCTAATTCTAGATTCTAGCATATACCTTTACTTCCATCAACTTTTATGAATTAAACGAGAATGTCTATTCTTGCAATCCAGATCACTTTAGGCTCCCTCAGTGAACTAAAAATCACCCCTAACATGAAATCATTCCTGATAACTTAACCCTTCTTTCCCTCATGTTTATACATGACATGTCCTTAGCTATTTTGTTTCTCTGAAAAAACAGCTTCAAAGGAAGGCACAACTGTGAAAGGGTAGTCTAGGAACATAGGTTTCATAAAATATACTTAAAGGTGGTTATTTTTACCATTTGAAAATATTTTGAAGACCTCAAATTATAGAAGACTTAGTTATCAAAAAATATGAAAATTATATGCCAGCATGTATATATGTTTCAATACACTTGTGAAGAATATAGCCAAGAAGGAAAAGTAAATATTAAACAAGTTATTACAAGTGAATGATTTTAATTCTGCAAAGACTTAAAACATGTTTTTGATTATGAAAATATAAGTATGTATGGAGTGTATCATGGGAGCTCTGATAGAATGGATAGTCATTGTTAGCTGCACAGTTATATCCAGCTCTTTAGCAACCCAATGGATAATAGCCCATCAGACTCCTCTGTTCAAGGGGTTTCCCAGGCAATAATAACTTGAGGGGATTGCCATTTATTTCTCCAGAGATCTTCTGACCCAGAAATAGAACCTGTATCTCTTGCATGGCAAGTGGATTCTTTACTGCTGAGCCACTGGAGAAGCCCTGATAAAATGGATAATGGCCCTTTGAAGATGTCCACATCCTAATCCCTATAACCTGTGTCTTTATGGCAAAGTGAGCTTTGTAAAAATGATTAAGAATCTTGAGTTGGGGAGACTATCCTGGATTATCCTGCTATGTCTTTTGTAATCATAAGGGCCCTTTTAAGAGGAAGAGACCAGAATTGCTAGTAAGAGATGTGACCATGAAAGCAAGAGGTTGAAATAAAATGAGGAAGCAGCCATGAGCCAAGTCTATAGGTAGCTTTTAGAAACTGGAAAAAGCAAGGGAACAAATTGTTCCCAAGAGTCAGCAAGCCCTGCTGACATCTTTATTTTTGCCCAATGAAAATGATTTTAGACTTTCAACCTTTGAAATAGGTGAGATAGTAAATATGTCTTGTTTTAAGCCACTAAGTGTATGATAAATAGATGAATAATACACATAATTAATGTTTGTAGGTGAGAAACAGAGAAGATTTTCCATAGGAAATGATATTTAATCTGTTAGTGTTAGTCACTTAGTTGTGTTTGACTCTTTAAGACCCCATGGGCTGTAGCTGCCAGACTCCTCTGTCCATGGAATTCCCCAGGTGAGACTACTGGAGTGGGTACCCATTCCCTTCTCCAGGGTATCTTCCTGACCCAGGAATCGAGCTCAGGTCTCCTGCATTGCAGGCAGATTCTTTACCATCTGAGTCACCAGGGAAGCCCTGATGTATTTAATGTGAGGCATAAAGAAAAAAAAAATTAGCCAGGTAAAGTGGAGCAGAAATTTCCAGGTAAGGGGAATATCATATATGTAAAGAATTTGAGGCCAAAAAGAACGTGGTGAGCATGCTAGTTACCTATTGTTTCTGTAACAGATTCCACATGCTTACTGACTTACACATTTATTATATAGCAGTTCTGGAGGTCAAAAGTGCAAAATCTGTCTCCACAGGCTAAAATCAGGGTATTGATAAGACTGTGTCCCTTTTGAAGACTTTTGCCTTTTGACTCTTCTAGAATTTGCCTGTATTTCTTGGCTTGTGAATACTTCCCAGTCATCAATCACATTACTCTAAACTCTCCTCTGACTCTTCTGCTTCTCTCTTTTAGTTAAAAAGATTACATTGGGTCCACTGGGAAATGTGGGGTTACCTCCCTAGCTCAACATTCTTAACTTAGTCACACTGTAATGGAAGCAACCTAGATGTCCATTGGCAGGCGAATGGATAAGGAAGTTGCAGCACATATAAAATATTACTGAGCTATATAAATGCATTTGAGCCAGTTTTACTGATATGGATGAATCTACAGCCTATTATACACAGTGAAGTAAGTCTGAAAGAGAAAGGCAAATACCATACATTAAAGCATAGACATGAAATCAACAAAGATGTTATCAACGATCCTACGTGCAGGGCAGCAAAGGAGACAGAGATGTAAAGAATATTTTACATCTTGAACTCAGTGGAAAATCTGGACTCAGTGGAAAAAGGAGAGAGTAAAATGATTTGAGAGAATAGCATTGAAACATACTCATTACCATGTGTAAAACAAATAACCAGTGAGAGTTTCCTGTATGATACAGGGCACCCAAAGCCAACCTGGAGTAATAGGATGGGGGAAAGGTGGGAGGGGAGTTCAGGATGGAGATGATGCATGTGTACCTATGGCCAATTCATATTGATGCATGGCAAAAAAAAATTAAATACTGTAATTATCCTCCAATTAAAACAATTAATTTTTTTCAAAAGTAACTTTGCATGCAAGATAATATATAATTTAGTGACTAAATTTTCACCATGTTGTTATGCCTTGCTTTAATCTATGTATCTTAAACATTAAACTCTATTTCTTTATAAAGTTACCTTGTGCTTCTCACCTTTATTTTTTCCTATATTTTAAAAACTTTATCTATCTTGTGTTTACCATTGTTATAACCTTGTTCTTTCAATTTTTATTCAATTATTTTTCTTTTAATATAGCACCTTTTTGTTGTTGTTCCTCTTTCCATCTTGATCTTAAAACAAAATCAGATCCTCTTTGAATTAACTTTTAAAAGATTTACTTCTCTATTTCAAGTTTTAATGTAGAAATTTTGGATTTTTAGTGATTATGAAGTATAATTGCAGAGCAATTAGTATATAGAACTCCAATCCCATATACCAAGATTTTGTTTATTTCTTCCTGTTTTCTGACACTGAAGCATACACACATCCATTTTTTCCAGTGAATCTCTCCATCCTTTTAATGATGACTCTTAAAAACCATTAAAAACCTTTTAGCAAGGAGATTAACAAAAATGGCTTAAATCCTAGCTGGCCTAAAATTCTTTCTTGGCAAATAAAATATCGGATATACATGAAAAAATTTTCTAGATAGTCACACCATATAGTGGTTAAAATAGAAATAAACTTTTTATTTTAATTAATAAATCTGTTTCTGACATACCAAAGCATTAGATTTAAAGCAAAAAGAGGTAGCACTTCACAGGAGTAATGATCATTCTAATAGATACTTATGCAAATAGACATGGTAAAGATCACTGACTCAATGCTACTACATAAAAATAAAAATTTTTTGATGCATTGAACTTGTTTACTATGATGCTGTTTTAAAAAGTTAAGCTCACAACTCATATAACATTCTGCTTTTATCATTTGATATTGTATTTTGAGCATTATGCCACTTAAACTATATTTTAAATGAATAACATTTCATTATCCGGTGATCTTCAGTTTAAACATTTTCATGTTACAGGACATTTATCTAGCACGCCAGGCATCCCTGTCCATCACCAGCTCCCGGAGTTCACTAAAATTCATATTCATTGAGTTGGTGATGCCATTCAGCCATCTCATCCTCTGTCGTCCCCTTCTCCTCCTGCCCCAATCCCTCCCAGCATCAGGGTCTTTTCCAATGAGTCAACTCTTCTCATGAGTTGTCGAGAGTATTGGAGTTTCAGATTCAACATCAGTTCTTCAATGAACACCCAGAGTTGATCTCCTTCAGAATGGACTGGTTAGATCTCCTTGCAGTCCAAGGGACTCTCAAGAGTCTTCTCCAACACCACAGTTCAAAAGCATCAATTCTTTGGCACTCAGCTTTTTTCATAGTCCAACTCTCACATCCATACATGACCACGGGAAACACCATAGCCTTGACTAGACGGACCTTTTTTGGCAAATATCTCGACTTTTCAATATACTACCTAGGTTGGTCATAACTTTCCTTCCAAGGAGTAAGCAGATTTTAATTTCATGGCTGCAGGCACCATGTGCAGTGATTTTGAAGCCCCCCCCAAAAATAAAGTCTGACACTGTTTCCACTGTTTCCCCATCTATTTGCCATGAAGCGATGGGACCAGATGCCATGATCTTCGTTTTCCGAGTGTTGAGCTTTAAGCCAACTTTTTCGCTCTCCTCTTTCACTTTCATCAAGAGGCTTTTAAGTTCCTCTTCATTTTCTATCATAAGGGTGGTGTCATCTGCATATCTGAGGTTATTGATATTTCTCCTGGCAATCTTGATTCCAGCTTGGGCTTCTTCCATCCCAGCATTTCTCATGATGTACTCTGCATATAAGTTAAATAAGCAGGGTGACAATATACAACCTTGATGTACTCCTTTTCCCATTTGGAACAAGTCTGTTCTTCCATGTCCAGTTTTAACTGTTGCTTCCTGACCTGCATACAGATTTCTCAAGAGGCAGGTCAGGTGGTCTGGTATTCCCATCTCTCTCAGAATTTTCCATAGTTTATTTTGATCCACAGAGTCAAAGCCTTTGGCATAGTCAATAAAGCAGAAATATATGTGTTTCTGGAACTTTCTTGCTTTTTCCATGATCCAGTGGATGTTGGCAATTTGATCTCTGGTTCTTCTGCCTTTTCTAAGACCAGCTTGAACATCAGGAAGTTCACGGTTCACATATTGCTGAAGCCTGGCTTGGAGAAGTTTGAGCATTACTTTACTAGCATGTGAGATGAGTGCAATTGTATGGTAGTTTGAGCATTCTTTGACATTGCCTTTCTTTGGAATTGGAATGAAAACTGACCTTTTCCAGTCCTGTGGCCACTGCTGAGTTTTCCAAATTTGCTGGCATATTGAGTGCAGCACTTTCACAGCATCATCTTTCAAGATTTGAAATAGCTCAATTGGAATTCTATCACTTTCACTAGCTTTGTTTGTAGTGATGCTTTCTAAGGCCCACTTGACTTCACTTTCCAAGATGTCTGGCTCTGGATGACTAATCATACCACCGTGATTATCCAGGTCATGAAGATATTTTTTGTATAGTTCTTCTGTGTATTCTTGCCACCTCTTCTTAATATCTTCTGCTTCTGTTAGGTCCATACCATTTCTGTCCTTTATCGAGCCCATCTTTGCATGAAATATTCCCTTGGTATCTCTAATTTTCTTGAAGAATCTCTAGTCTTTCCCATTCTGTTTTCTTTTCCTCTATTTCTTTGCATTGATCACTGAGGAAGGCTTTCTTATCTCTCCTTGGTATTCTTTGGAACTCTGCATTCAAATGCTTATATTTTTGCTTTTCTCCTTTGCTTTTTGCTTCTCTTCATTTCACAGCTATTTGTAAGGTCTCCCCAGACAGCCATTTTTCTTTTTTGCATTTCTTTTCCATGGGTGTGGTCCTGATCCCTGTCTCCTGTACAATGTCATGAACCTCCATCCATAATTTATCTGGCACTCTGTCTATCAGGTCTAGTCCCTTAAATCTATTTCTCACTTCCACTGTATAATCATAAGGGATTTGATTTAGATCATACCTGAAGGGTCTAGTGGTTTTCCCAACTTTCTTCATTTTACTTCTGAATTTGGCAATAAGGAGTTCATGATCTGAGCCACAGTCAGCACCTGGTCTTGTTTTGCTGATTGTATGGGGCTTCTCCATCTTTGGCTGCAAAGAATATAATCAATCTGATTTCATTATTGACCATCTGGTGATGTCCATGTGTAGAGTGTTCTTTTGTGTTGTTGGAATTAGTGTTTGCTATGACCAGTGCATTCTATTGGCAAAACTCTATCAGCCTTTGCCCTGCTGCATTCCATACTCCAAGGCCAAATTTGCCTGTTACGCCAGGTATTTCTTGACTTTCTATCCATTATAGGGGACTTCATTCCAGTCCCCTATAATGAAAAGGACATCTATTTTGGGTATTAGTTCTAAAAGGTCTTGTAGGTCTTCATAGAACCATTCAACTTCAGCTTCTTCAGCATTACTGGTTGGGTCATAGGCTTGTGTTACTGTGATATTGAATGATTTGCCTTGGAAATGACCAGAGATCATTCTGTCATTTATGAGGCTGCATCCAAATAATGCATTTTGGACTCTTTTGTTGATCATGATGGCTACTCCATTTCTTCTAAGGGATCCCTGCCTGCGTAGTAGATATAATGGTCATCTGAGTTAAATTCACCCATTCATGGCCATTTTAGTTCTCTGATTTCTAGAATGTCGACTTTCACTCTTGCCATCTCATGCTTGATTACTTCCAATTTGCCTTGATTCACGGACCTAACATTCCAGGTTCCCTTGCAATATTGCTCTTTACAGCATCAGACCTTGCTTCTATTACCAGTCACATCCACAGCTGGGTATTTTTTTTTTGCTTTGGCTCCATCCCTTCATTCTTTCTGGAGTTATTTCTCCACTGCATACTGGGCAGTAGCATATTGGGCACCTACAACCTGGTGAATTCTTCTTTCAGTATCCTATCATTTTGCCTTTTCATACTGTTGATGGTGTTCTCAAGGCAAGAATATTAGCTATACCATTATCAATTAGTCTCCAGTTCTCTCTGCGTTTGTCTTCCCAGTTTGTTATCTCTATTGCTTTTGGTTATATCCTCTGATAAATTCTGTCTTTATCACCCTTCTTAGCTACTTCAGAAGAAATTACTCCTGTGGGCACATGAGCAGATTTCTAAGTCTACTTCCTGCTCTTAGAAAATTGGGAGTGCAAGAGTGTTTCTATATTTGTAATAGTCTCAATTCCTTTCAGCCCAAGTTGATGATGCTTTTGCTTTTATAGCTATTTCAAAAGTATTGTAATATCCTATTTATCTTGAATGTCCCATGAGCCAAAAAACCATATCCACAGTTCTTTTTTAAATGACTATGTAAACACAGTTCTGGCTTATTTGGACAGTGTAGGAAAATATCAAGTAACATGGCTGACCCCAGAGCAAGAGCCAGAAAGCACTACAGAGTAACATTGTAAAGAACAAAGCCTTGGGGAGGGGTGAATACATTGCTATTTTTGCAATATAATGCATTATAGTAGGGGCTTCCCACTTGGCTCAGTGGTAAAGAATATGCCTATCAATACAGGAAACATGAGTTTGATACCTGGGCTGGGAAGATCCCCTGGAGGAGGAAATGGCAACACACTCAAGTATTCTTTCCTGTGAAATCCCATGAACAGAGGAGCCTGTTGGGCTGTCCATGGGGTCACAAGAGTCCCACATGACTTAGAAACTGATCACACACACTGTCGTAGAAGGAAAAAAATGGATATTGTCGTGTAATGAGGAATCTGAGCCACAACTCTACTTGGAATTCTTAAGCTATTTTCTTTTTAAAATTCTGTAAAAATTATTTCACATAATCCTGATATTTAGTATAGCAGATGACAAGCCTAGTGCTAGCATGAATTTTACTCCTCTTGGATAACATTTTTATGTTCATTGATTTTCTTACTAACTTTCAAAGCAAAAATTTTTTTTCTGTTGTGTTAGTGTATCTTTTTACATGGTTTAACATGAATCATGAAGGATTTGTTTCAATGTACGTGTTCAGAAGTTTGGAGAGGTTTAGAATTTTTTCTAAATTCTTTTTTTATTAGAAGTTTCTTCTTTATCTGCAACTCAATTTATTTAATATATACAGTTATATTCAATTTTTTATGTTTATTATTTAATGCTTTTGTGTCTAACCTGGATTTTAACTTTATCATCTAAGATGCT
>SJYQ01001063.1:174820-206027 GCA_006410935.1 Redunca redunca | reverse complement strand
GTATCTTCCCAAGAGACAACTTTCTTAATTTATTAGAAAAAAAATAATCTACAGGACACAGTTCACATTATATAATAATGTGTGTGAGAAAGCTTTTGCTAGTGAAATTATTTATTATCTGTATTCTAGATTTTTATTGTAGCTGAGATATAATTGGCATATAACATTATATTAGTTTCAGCTGTATAATATAATTGTTCTGTGATTGTATATATTGCAAAGTGACTAAAACAGTAAGTCATCTATCACCACACATAGTTACAATTATTTTCTTGTGATAAGAACTTTTAAGATGTACTTGCTTAGAAATTTTCAAATCTACAGCGTGGTAATATTAACTTGTGCTCTGGATTCCAAGGCCAGGGTATTAATAATCCATTGCTTAATAACAATTAGACACAGACTTAATTTCTTAGAACACATATTATCTCACTGTTTCAGGAATCTAGTCATAGCTTAAGTGAGGTGTCTTCTGCAGAATCTCTCACAGGACTACAGTCTGGGTTTTGGCCAGGGCTAATTTCAATTCTGAATATTCATTAAAAGGACTGATGCTGAAGCTGAAGTACTTTGACTACCTGATGCAAAGAGTCAACTCATTAGACAAGATGCTGATGATGGTAAAGATTGAGGGCAGGAGAAGGGGCCAACAGAGGACAAGATGGATGGATGGCATCACTGACTCAATGGACATGAGTTTGAGCAAACTTGGGGACATAGTAAGGACAGGGAATCCCGGCATGCTGCAGTCCATGGGGTCTCAGAGTGGGACATGACTTAGCAACTGAACAGCAATTTCACTGGAAGGTTCGAGTTAAGACCTATTTTCTAAGTTCATGTAGTTTTGATAAAATTCAATTTTTTTACAGCCTATTGGGCCTCAGTTCCAAGGTGGCTATTGCCTGTTTCTTGCATCACCAGAATGTGCTAGCTGAGAAAGCAGTAGAGGACATCAGAAAGAAATAAATTTCAATCTTATAAAGCTGTTGGATGTTTTATATTTCTCTACTGATTTCATCCTAAATCCCCACATAAAGTGTTTTAAATTAGACATAGATTTTTAAATTAGATATTTCACAGTAAATAATAGCATTAGCATTCATAGGTTCCATCTTTATCTCTAGAACTATAAGATGGATGCATGTCATTGTTTCAAGGGAAGAAGAACTTGCCCCCATAGAGAGGAGTGTGGAAAACATTGTTTTTTGCTTTGTAAGGGCCAAGATACCTTCTCTTTATTTCTTTTTTCTCTCTTGGTGAAGGGTGTCTTCCTTATTCTAGCCCTTAGCTCTGTAAATAAAATTTCTTCTGAAAACAGATAACCCCATGTATATGGTCTACAATCTAGAGAAATCTTCAAGTTCCTGGGCCTCATTCCTCCTTAAAATGAAAATACCTAAGAAAATAACCTTTGCAGCTTTTCTGGCTCCTTGAGGGCTTAACCCAGACACCAACTGGTGGCCATATCCATTTAGCCCTTTAAAGAGATAAGAAATTACATTATTCTTTTGAATTAGAGCAGTTAACTAGACAAATGGCTATGGAATTCTAATAGTATGTGAACTTGTAACTGGGAGACAGGGCTTTTTACCTGAATATTAAGAAATCTAGGAAAGTTTTATTTCTCCACAGTAATTTAATCAGTTAGGTGTTATCTCATCATTTTGTCATAGTTTGGGCTTCCCTAGTAACTCCCTGTAAAGCATCTGCCTGCAATGCAGAGCCTGTCAGGCTACAGTCAATAGGGTCACAAAGAGTCAGACAGAACTGAGAGACTTACGCAGACATTTATCATATTCTATTAGTGAGAAGAAGTCACAAGTCCCAGCCACTCTTAAGGAGGGAAGCGGAGATATATTTGTGGGCCACTTGATGGTCTGTGCAACAAAGCCACCTTTGCAGACATCAAACACCCCAAAAAGATGTCCTTTTCATTATAGTGGACTGGAATGCAAAAGTAGGAAGTCAAGAAACACCTGGAATAACAGGCAAATTTGGCCTTGGAATGCAGAATGAAGCAGGGCAAAGACTAATAGAGTTTTGCCAAGAAAATGCACTGGTCATAGCAAACACCCTCTTCCAAAACACAGGAGAAGACTCTACACATGGACATCAACAGATGGTCAACACCAAAATCAGATTGATTCTATTCTTTGCATCCAAAAATGGAGAAGTTCTATACAGTCAACAATAACAAGACCAGGAGCTGACTGTGGCTCAGATCATGAACTCCTTATTGCCAAATTCAGACTCAAATTGAAGAAAACAGGGAAAACCGCTAGACCATTCAGGTATGACCTAAACCAAATCCATTATGATTATACAGTGGAAGTGAAAAATAGATTTAAGGGCCTAGATCTGATAGAGTGCCTGATGAACTATGGAATGAGGCTTGTGACACTGTACAGGAGACAGGGATAAAGACCATCCTCATGGAAAAAAATGCAAAAAAGCAAAATGGCTGTCTGGGGAGGCCTTACAAATAGCTGTGAAATGAAGAGAAGCAAAAAGCAAAGGAGAAAAGGAAAGATATAAGCGTCTGAATGCAGAGTTCCAAAGAATAGCAAGAAGAGATAAGAAAGCCTTCTTCAGTGATAAATGCAAAGAAATAGAGAAAAACAACAGAATGGGAAAGACTAGAGAACTCTTCAAGAAAATTAGAGATACGAAGGGAACATTTCATGCAAAGATGGGCTTGATAAAGGACAGAAATGGTATGGACCTAACAGAAGCAGAAGATATTAAAAAGAGGTGGCAAGAATACACAGAAGAACTGTACAAAAAAGATCTTCACAACCCAGATAATCATGATGATGTGATCACTCATCTAGAGCCAGACATCTTGGAAAGTAAAGTCAAGTGGGCCTTAGAAAGCATCACTACGAACAAAGCTTGTGGAGGCGATGGAATTCCAGTTGAGCTATTTCAAATCCTGAAAGATGATGCTGTGAAAGTACTGCACTCAATTTGCCAACAAATTTGGAAAGCTCAGCAGTGGACACAGGACTGGAAAAGGTCAGTTTTCATTCCAATTCCAAAGAAAGGCAATGCCAAAGAATGCTCAAACTACTGCACAATTGCACTCATCTCACATGCTAGTAAAATAATGCTCAAAATTCTCCAAGCCAGGCTTCAGCAATACGTGAACCGTGAACTTCCTGATGTTCAAGCTGGTTTTAGAAAAGGCAGAGGAACCAGAGATCAAATTGCCAACATCCGCTGGATCATGGAAAAAGCAAGAGAGTTCCAGAAAAACATCTATTTCTGCTTTATTGACTATGCCAAAGCCTTTGACTGTGTGGATCACAATAAACTGTGGAAAATTCTGAAAGAGATGGGAATACCAGACCACCTGACCTGCCTCTTGAGAAATCTGTATGCAGGTCAGGAAGCAACAGTTAGAACTGGACATGGAACAACAGACTGGTTCCAAATAGGAAAAGGAGTACGTCAAGGCTGTATATTGTCACCCTGCTTATTTAACTTCTATGCAGAGTACATCATGAGAAACGCTGGACTGGAAGAAACACAAGCTGGAATCAAGATTGCCGGTAGAAATATCAATAACCTCAGATATGCAGATGACACCACCCTTATGGCAGAAAGTGAAAAGGACCTCAAAAGCCTCTTGTTGAAAGTGAAAGAGGAGAGTGAAAAAGTTGGCTTAAATCTCAGTGTTCAGAAAACGAAGATCATGGCATCTGGTTCCATCTCTTCATGGGAAATAGATGGGGAAACAGTGGAAACAGTGTCAGACTTTATTTTTGGGGGCTCCAAAATCACTGCAGATGGTGACTGCAGCATGAAATTAAAAGACACTTACTCCTTGGAAGAAAAGTTATGACCAACCTAGATAGCATATTCAAAAGCAGAGACATTACTTTGCCGACCAAGGTCTGTCTAGTCAAGGCTATGGTTTTTCCAGTGGTCATGTATGGATGTAAGAGTTTGACTGTGAAGAAAGCTGAGCACCGAAGAATTGATGCTTTTGAACTGTGGTGTTGGAGAAGACTCTTGAGAGTCCCTTGGACTGCAAAGAGATCCAACCAGTCCATTTTGAAGGAGATCAGCCTTGGGATTTCTTTGGAAGGAATGATGCTAAGGCTGAAACTCCAGTACTTTGGCCCACTCATGTGAAGAGTTGACTCATTGGAAAAGACTCTGATGCTGGGAGAGATTGGGGCAGAAGGAGAAGGGGATGACAGAGGATGAGATGACTGGATGGCATCACTGACTCGGTGGATGTGAGTCTGAATGAACCCCGGGAGTTGGTGAAGGAGAGGGAGGCCTGGAATGCTGCAATTCATGGGGTCACAAAGAGTCGGACACGACTGAGTGACTGAACTGAACTGAACTGAATAGGTTGAAAATAATTATAGCTGAGTAAATCATATACATTTATTTGTAACAATGAAGTTTAAAATCCAGTTTTACATCAATATTTCCTGGAATAGAAATTTTGGCTCAATCTGCATGAAAAATTTCCAAGTTGTTGAAACTTTATTAGACCAATAATGAATCTACATAACATACTTTTCAGTTTTTTCCAAAATAATATTGTGTATATTTATTTTCATTGTTCTTGATAACTTCTGGATTATCTCTTTTACCTCCTACTGTTTTTACATCCATCTTATCTCTCCAGGATGTGTTTTATCAGTTCTTCTTCAAAGCATTTCAAATCAGTTTGGTGATCCTTTGTTGTGGAGACATGCAATGCCTGTGTAATATCACTGTCAAGCTTCAATACTTTATAATTTATTTTTCTACCTTAATATTTTCTAACCTTATTGACAGTAAATTCATTTACAATGAATTCTAATATATAAACTAAACCTCTTCTATAATTTCTTCTGAGACTTTTTTTTACAATCTGCATCCCCATGGTTTTCTATTTTACCCAGTAATTGTTCTTTACTTTTTAGTAATTTTAATTTAATAACTTTAATAATGACCATAATGGCACAAGATTAACTGTTAAAATTTCCATGATATTTTTCTATTTCAGTAACTCCATTAATCACACATAAAGAGAATGCTTCCTTTTCCTAAAACTGCAGAAGATCTAAACTTAGCTTGTGTATATTTTTTGTTAGGTGAGGAGAGAAAAGATAGTTAAAGGATCTCAATCCCTCTTTGCCTGAGTGAGAACTTACTGCACTGAGAATTTATGTAGGAAGTTGACTACAAGAACTGAACATGAGGTCTGATTTTCTTCCTTACAAGAAGAAAGCCTGTATTTTCAGAATTGGGGGTTGGACAGAGCATTTAATTGAGCCCATTAAATGCTAAGTATGTATCTATTTTTTTTTTAATTAATGCAATATTATTTTCTCCCAGAAAGGAATCTGAGATATTAATGAGCAAGTCATCATCTTTTACGGGTGAAAACAGTTCATTTGGTCAGTTTGTATTTTGGTGACTTTGTCAATAGTTATGTAAAAAGAGCTAATTCAGTACCTTAGAAGGCAGATTCCTTACAATTTTTCTTCTTTTCACAGACAGTTTTGTGTAATGGGGTATTGCTTGCAAAATCAACTTGTAGAGACTCCATAGGAAGAAGGAAACATAGATATATGTAATTACTTGGGGGACAGATTAAAAAATGTCAATAGTTAGGCTTGAGTATGATTATACTTTTCATTGTCAGTGTCTATATACATTTCCTCTTTCATTTATTTGCAGTGTTTCTTTCACCAAAATTAATCATACTTTTTTAACTTTTTTTTTAATTTTTATTTTTACTTTATTTTACTTTACAATACTGTATTGGTTTTGCCATACTTTTTNTACTAAAGATATTTTTCTCTACACTATAAAATATATTTTTGTAATTTATTTATTTTATGCATAGTAGTTTGTACCTCTTAATTTCCTACCCCTTTCATGCCCCTCTGACTTCTCTCTCCCCATTGGCAACAATTAGTTTATTCTCTATATCTGTAAGCCTTTGTTTATTATGCTATATTCATTTGTTTTATTTTATAGATTCTGTATATTAGTGCTAGCATATGGTATTTTTCTTTGTATGTCTGACTTATTTCACTAACATAAAATCCTCCATCTGTGCTGTTGCAAATGGCAAAATGTCATTCTTATTGTGTAGGTATACAAGAAATGTTACTCAATCATAACAAAGAATGACATTTTTATGTATATCTTTGTGTATGTATATATATAGTATGTATTATGAATATATATATGTGTATATATATTCACAGACACATACCATATATTCTTTATTAATTCATCAGTTGATGGACACTTAGGTTGCTTCCACATCTTTATTGTTATAAATATTGCTGCTATGAACATTGGGGTGCATATCTTTTCAAACTGTGTTTTCATTTTCTTTGGATATATAGCCAGGAGTAGAATTGCTAGTAGTCTTGTTTTTCATAGGACTAAATTGCTAGTAGTTGTTTTAGCAACTAAATTGCAACTACTAATTGCTAGTAGTTGTTTTAGCAACCCCCTGATAGCTCAGTTGGTAAAGAATCTGCCTGCAATGCAGGAGACACCAGTTCAATTCCTGGGTGGGGAAGATCTGCTGGAGAAGGGATAGGCTACCCAGTCCAGTATTCTTGGGCCTCCCTTGTGGCTCAGTTGATGAAGAATCTGCCTGCAATGTGGGAGACTTGGGTTCAATCTGTGGTTGGGAAGATCCCCTGGAGAAGGGAAAGGCTACCCACTCCAGTATTCTGACCTTGAGAATTCCATGGACTGTATAGTCTATGGGGTCACAAAGAGTTTGACATGACTGACTTTCACTTCATACTTTTCCATAGTGGTTGAACACATTTATGTTGCTACCAACACTGTACTACATTTTCTTTACATACTTGACAACGTTTGTTATTTGCAGTATCCTAGACAACAATCATTCGACAGGTATGAGGTGATACTTCACTGTGTTATTTTTTTTTTCATATTCTTTTCCATATAGGTTATTACAGAATATTGAGTAGAGTTTCCTATGCTATACAGTAAGTCCTTGTTGATTATCTATTTTATACACAGTAGTTTATGTATGTTAATTCTAACCTCCTAATTAACTCCCCTTCACCTTTCCTCTTTGGTAACCAAAAGTTTGTTTCCTATGTCTGTGAGTCTGTTTCTGTTTTGTAAATAAGTTCATTTGTATCACTTTTTTAAAATTTCACATTTAAGTGGTTTATATATTTGTCTTTCTTAATCTGACTTACCTCACTAAATGTGGTAATCTCTAGATCCATCCATGTTGTTGAAAGGCCATTATTTTATTCTTTTTTTATGACTGAGTAGTATTCCATTGTGTGTATATACCGCATCTTTATCTATTCATCTGTCAATGGACATTTAGGTTGCTTCTATTTCTTGGCTATAGTAAATAATGCTTCAGTGAACGCTGGGGGTGCATATATCTTTTAAAATTAGAGGTTTTTTTTTTTTTCTAGATATATGCCCAGGAGTGGGATTGTTAGTTCATATAGTAGCTGTTTTTAGTTTTTGAGGAAACATCCATACTGTTCTCCATAGTGGCCATACCAATTTTTATTTCTACCAGCAGGGTAGGAGAGTTCCTTTTTTCCATGCCCTCTCAAGCATTTATTATGTTTAGACATTTTGATGATGATCATTCTGACTGATGTGAGATGATACCTCATTGTAGTTTTGATTTGCATTTCTCTAATAATTAGCGATGTTGGATATCTTTTTGTGTGTTTTTGTCCATCTGCATGTTTTCTTTGGAGAAATGTCTGATTGACTTCTGCTCATTTTTTGGTTGGGTTTTTCAGTTTCTTTGAGTTGTATGTGCTGTTTATGTATCTTGGAAATTAATCCCTGTCAGTAGTCTTGTGCAAATTTCCTTGTAAGTGACTGTTTTTCTCATATAACCTTTAGAAGTCCCCACTTTATCTTTTACTTCTGCCATTTTAATTATGATGTATCTTGGTGTGGCTTTCTTTGGGTTCACCTCATTTGGGACTCTGTGTGCTTCCTGTACCTGGGTATCTATTTCCTTCTTCAGGTTTGGGATGTTATCAGTCATAATTTTATCAAATACATTCTAAATGCTTTCTCTTTCTCTTCTCATGCTGGGGTCCCTAAAATGTAGATGTTAGTATGCATGATGTTCAGAGGTAGTTTAAACTAAACTCATTTTTAAGTTTGTTTTTCTTTTTGCTGTTCAGATTGGGTGATTTTAGTTATTTTAACTTCTAGATCACATGAATACTTTTGTATCATTTAGTCTTCTGTTAATTCCTTGTGGTATGTTTTTCATTTCAGTTTTTAAAAACTTTATGTGGTAAATTATCTCTCTCTCTTTCACTAGTTGTTTTTTCAGAGGATTTTCCTTCTTTATTATTTTTAAACAAATTGCTCAGTCTTCTCATTTTCTTCCTTTTCTGTCTCTGTGAAAATAGGTGAAATGGTTTCCTGTGCTGGTCTTGAAGGGGTGTCCTTTTGTGTAAGCATCCTATGCAGTCTATTTGTGCCCTGTGGCTTTGTTGGGAGAGTTGGATATGAAGTGAGTACAGGTTACATCTTCCCCTCAAGATATACTGGCAGCTATCACCTTGGTGGGAGTCGGGACTGGAAGCAGAGGGGCTGGAGCCAGAGCCAGGTATGAGCTAGGGTTTCTATGCTCAGTGGCTATCCCTTCCTTCTCAGGGGTGAAGACTAGTCCCAAAGTACTATAGCAGAAGCCCTGAGGGTAGGGTCCAAGCCAGTTCTGTCCTCTCTAAATATGTGTTCTCTCCACTCCTAGCTATCATACTTTTGTCCCAGAAGGGAGCAGCTCTGGAGCAAGAAGAGCTGGAGTGGGTGCCCAGTGTAAAGCAATGAGTATGCTAGGATGGTCTCAACAGCCCAGTCAGAGCTCTAGACATCTCCTAATCTATCATCTCTGTCAGTGCCACTAATGGCCAACATTGCCCCCTTTAGTGCTTTGCCAGATCCCAGACAGCCATACAGCTCCCTTCTACCCACCTGTGTTTCCTTCCCTGCTACAACAGCTTCTGCCCTAGTAAGGAGCTGCACTGGAGCTAAAAGTGCTGAATGGGCACTTGGTGTGGGAGAGGGCATGTGCTGGAGTGGTCACTGAAAGCCAGTCAGAGTGCTGGGCTGTTTCCGTCTGCTTCCTCCACCTTGTTCCTGGGAGTAAGCAAGCATATGTACACTATTCATGAGTGGAGTCTAGTTCCTTACAGCCCTCTGTTATCCCACTGCTTCTCAAACCAACAAAGTGAACTCATTTTCCCAGGGTTGGATGCAAGGGCTGTGGTGTCTAATATACAGTTCAAAGAGCTCACTCAGTAGGGAGGATCTCCAAGCCTATGCAATCCTCCTCTTCTTTTGTAACCCCTCCTAGGGGTCCAGGTCCCAACATGATTGCATCTTCTTCCTACCTGACTCCACATGGGTCTTTCTTGACAGTCTTAATTGTAGAAGAGTTTTTCTGCCAGTCTCGTTTGTTTTCTATGAGAATAACTACACATGTAGATGTACTTTTAATGTGTTCATGTGGGAGGTGAGGTCCAAGTCCTCTGTCATCTTGATCTCCTACTCCCACCTCCTTCTGCTTTGGCAAGGGCTGTTTTGCATAGTCAGCATATTGAAAAGCAGAGACTTGACTTTGCTGACAAAGGTCCGTCTAGTGAAAGTTATGGTTCTTTGTAGTCATGTATGGATGTGAGAGTTGTACTACAAAGAAAGCCGAGCACCGAAGAACTGATGCTTCTGAACTGTGGTATTGGAGGAGACTCTTGAGAGTCTCTTGGACTGCAAGGAGATCCAACCAGTCAATCCTAAAGGAAATCAGTCCTGAATTTTCATTGGAAGGACTGATACTGAAGCTGAAACTCCAATATTTTGGTCACCTGATACGAAGAACTGACTCATCTGAAAAACATCCTGATGCTGGGAAAGATTGAAGGCAGGAGGAGAAGGGGATGACAGAGGATGAAATTGTTAGGTGGAATCACCGACTCAATGGACATGAGTTTGGATAAGCTCTGGGAGTTGGTGATGGGCAGGGAAGCCTGGTGTGCTGCAGTCCATGGGGTCACAAATAGTTAGAGCAGACTGAGCGACTGAACTGCTGCTGTTTTGCATTACTTCTGACTTCCTATAATATACCTTATCATTGAATTCTGATCCAAAAAAAAAAAAAAAAAGAAGTGTAATGGAAGCAAATGAGATGCATGTCATAGTTTGAGGAGAAAATAATCATGAAGAGTATATTTTGACATAATTTTATGAGGTCATGTAGTTTTTCAATTCCAGCAGAGGGGAAAAGAGTCAAATAGAACAATAATATGTGAATATTAAGTTAATTTTATGTGTTCAACTTGACTGGGTCATAGGGTGTCCAGATATTTGGTTAATCATTATTTCTGAGTGTGAGGTTATTTCTGAATGAGATTAACATTTCAGTTGGTAGGCTTAGTAAAACAGATTGCTCTTCCCAGTGTAGGTGGCATCATCTAATTCATTGAGGACCTGAATAGAACAAAAATGTAAAGAAAGCAAGAATTTTCTTTCTCTGCCCAATTGTTGAGCTGAGACATTGGTCTTTGCTGCCCTTGGACTGGGTACTATACTACCAACTCTCCTGGGTCTACAGGTTGCAGACAGCAGATTGAGGGACATAGTTTTCTTAACTGTGTAAACAAATCCTTATAATAAACCTCTTTATATAGACAGACATAAGTATATTATTGGTTTTGTTTCTCTGGTGATCCCAGATTGATACAATGGGTAAAATGAAAGTATTTTACCTAAAGAAGTGTTAAAGGATTCATCAAGGATACAAATTAGGAGGAAGAATTTTCACATGAAGTCATTAAGTTAGTATTTGTGTCATGTGTGCTCAGTCGTATCCAACTCTTTGCAACCTCATGGACTGTAGCCCAACAGGCTCCTCTGTCCAAAGGATTTCCTAGGCAAGGATACTAGAATGGGTTGCTATTTCCTCCTCCAGGGGGTCTTCCCAACCCAGGGATCAAACCCAGATCTCTCCTCGCATCTCCTATGTTGTCAGGTAGATTCTTTACTACTAGTGCCACCTGGGAAATGAGCTAGAATATAGTACAATTATTTGTTGCTTCTCTGAGTATTTTAGTGAAAGGAAGGATGAAAGGAAAAAGAAAGAAAAGAAGGAAGGATGGAAGAGAAAGAAAAGCAGAGAAAAGGGAACAGAAACCTACAAATTCTAATTCAATTTAGAAAAAGAATAGAGCTCTTGTATTCTTATGGGAAAAAAGCTGTTTTTTTCAAGTCTCCAAATGACTAACATATGCAAACAAAGGGCTCATGAAAAAATGAATTGTAAAAATGAAAACTATTAAAATGTTTTGTTAGTGATGAAAGAACTCTATGGCTCAGGGTGGACCATGATGGTATGAACAGCAGTGTTGCCATTAAAAGGTTCATGCTCTCACAATGGCTGTATCCAAGAAAATGGACAGAGAAGTATAGATCATAATAGTTCATGGTGATGTAGGAACTGTGAGCATTCTTAATTTTATGTGATTTGGCAGATAACTGTTTTGGAATGCTGAATTGGAAAAGGCAAATGTATATTACATGTATCATTGTCTATAAAACCAAAGAAAAAAGATAAATTTATAATATATTAANCAATATTCAACACCCTGAAAGTATTTAGGATACTGATTTATAACTTCTGTTATGCAGTATCTTAGAAAAAAGAGAACTGGTCTGTGTAGACTTTTAACGATAAAAGATAATTACTTTCATATCAAAAATGAATTTTCTGATAATTTATAGAGTTGTGATTCTCTGTGTCATCACTAGTAATTAGTGTATTAAAACAGTCATTTTATAGAAATCAGTTAATAAATCAATGAGACCAAAATTTGCAGGAAATCCTATGCTTCTCTTTTTCATGAACAGGCTTCAACAATTGCTGCAGAGAAGAATGCAAAACAGGTCTGAAATACCAAACATGGCTGCAGAAAGGAGATGGTTAGTTCTACACTTGACAGGCATGGCTGTTTTCCCATATCCAGGGAATTATTAAGTCAGTAGATTCGATGCACATGAGATTGGGTGAACTCTGGGAGTTGGTGATGGACAGGGAAGCCTGGCGTGCTACGATTCATGGGTTTGGTTGTAAAGAGTTGGACACGACTAAGCAACTGAACTGAACTGAACTGAGAAGTACTTAGTACTAGGTTTTTTAAAAAGGCAGTCAAATATTCCAAATATTAACCTTATATAGAAAAACAGGTTATAGAAGCGATATAAAGGTATTTTCTAAATTATTTCTATATTTGAATTTCTTAAAAAATAATATTTTTCACTTTTCATTGAAAATAAACCATTCTCTATCTTGCTTTTCTCATTCTTTCTATGCCCTTTATGATTACTATCATGTTCATATTTTCACCATTTATTAGCATTTTGCGATATTACTACTGACTAGCTCAGTTGGTAAAGAATCTGCTTGCAATTCAGGAGGCCCCAGTTTGATTCCTGGGTTGGGAAGTTTCCCTGGAGAAGTAGTAGGCTACCTACCCCACCATTCTTTGGCTTCCCTGGTGGCTCACATGATAAAGAATCTACCTGCAATGTGGGAGACCTGGGTTCAATCCCTGGCTTGGGAAGATCCCCTGGAGGAGGGTATGGCAACCCTCTCCAGTATTCTTGCCTGGAGAATCCCCATGGAGAGAGGAGCCAGGCAGGCTACAGTCAATGGGGCCATAAAGAGTCAAACGTGACTGAGCGACAAACCACTACACTATTATTGTTATACTGCAGACAGACATTTTTGAAAATTCTTTTCTTTTTTCCTGAGAGAATTAGATTACTGAAAGCAAAGGGGGAAAAGAGACATAAACATTTTCTGCTACTATTTTTGAAGTGCCCACTAAAGCTTTTATTAGTAGTTGACACAGCTGTTAGAATTAGTGGCCCTTTTCTCTGGGATCTGGGACCAGAACATGTGTCCCCTGTGTTTAGAGTGAGAGAATCATTATGAGGGCTAAGGGCTAGTGGTTCCTCAAGGAGGTACTATTTGCTGATGGACAAAGTTGAACAAAATTACTGAGTTATTCAAAGAATGTAAAAATTAGTGGCCAAAGAATTGAAGGCATAACTATGTTTCTCAAAGTTTTTGCAGAGTATTTCTAATGGCATAGGATAATAAACCAGGGACACCTTGTGGACTGCATTGTGTCTCATTGCCCCATTCTTTAAAGTTTATGGAAATTTCACATTCAACTCTATAAAGCATCTGTATCTCATCATAAAAAATGATGTTTTATAATACCATATAAGATTTTTTATTTCTATTTTGCTTAATGCCTTAAATAAATGTCTGAAAGATTTAGGTTGAATGGAGAAATGTCATTGTATAACAGCTTCCTTGTCTGGGAAATTTCCTTTTATTAAAAAAAAAAAGAAATATATATAGAGAGATACAGATATAAATGTGAACCAATATTTCCCAGCTTAATGAGCTTTGTCAGAGGAATCTCTGAGAGAAGTGCTAGAATAAAATTTCCAAAGAGGCAGCTCCTTACCTTGCTGAAATTTTCAATGAATGAATCTTACTATTTTAGAGTTTATTTAATTGTGTCATACACCAGTGAAAGGTTCACTGACTTACTCCTCAGTCTATTTTACTAGACTACACACATATAGTAAAGATAACTCATGCATTCTTTTTACCACTAACACTACAGTTTTGTCACATGTGGAAAATTATTTGTATTTCTGTTAAATAATATCATCAGTGCCTTACAGCAATTTTCAGTCAAGCTCATAGTTCTTGGATGTGAAGCATGTGTACTCAGTCTAGAAAGATAGCTGCTAAATGATCTGAGTTGGTGAGTAAATTGCTAGGTAAACAATACATTTACAATAAGTAAACAATAAGTTCAAATAAATTGAGCCCTTTCAACTTATCCTTTGCCAGAACATCATTATTTTTCTCATTTTAAGAGAAGCAGCAAATAAGTGTTGGCTAATGCATTCTACAGCCAAGTAAGAATTTATCTGTATCTGAAGAAAACTTATAAGTCACTTCAAATTCCATGATAAATATGGCCAAAAGGGTTTAAATTATTTTAATTTACCATTTGAATACCCAATGAAGATACTGAGAAAACCACGATGCAAATAATTTAAAGCTGAGAAATCATAATGACAGATGTTCAGGATAAAGAATGGGTGTGATGTGACTCCCTAGTCTTACATTTTACCTGTTAACAGTTTTTGTCTCATATAAGCTTATCTATTTCTTCCCAACTGAAAAAAAAAAAACAGAAAAATTCTTTAAAATTCATTTCATAATTAAATCTGTTTTCACACATATAATTTTTTTGTGTATGGGAAAACAAAGTAAAACAAAACTACAAAATAACCAAATTGTTAACTATTCATAAGAATTCAAGGTATTATTCTGGTTGATTTCAGCCTGCTATTCAAAATATGTTTTAAACATTACAAANATGGGCACATCCTCCTTCAGTTTTTTTTTTTTTTTTTTTTTTTTTTACCAAAAATAGATGCATCAGTATCTTCAATGCAATACTTCATAAAATTTCCCATTGCATAAACTTATTTGTCTGACATAAGTTGAACATTTAGAAGAAGCTTCAGTTATTTTTATTTGCTAAGTCACAGGTAGAATCTCATTTTACTAATTCAAATGTGTGATAAATAGAAATTAATTTTTATAATTTTTTTTTAATTTGGAGCCCTATTCCAGAAGAGTATCAAAATTTATAATCCAAATTATTTCACAGTCTTTCCTTTTTTTAAGTATTGTGCCAAGTTTCCACAGTCCTTACATAGTCTCAGGGCACTGGAGGGTAGTCTGAGCATTTAGTCTTAAGTGTGCTTTTTCTGTGTTGACTTCTAGCGAATCCTGTGTTTTCATGCTGGTTCTCATAGTCAATCTAGATTCCTACTAAATCATTGCTCATCTGGGTCCACAAAGTTCAGCAAAAGTCTTCTTTTCTGCAGTACCATACTCAGGCAGAGAGAACTGTTTCTCTTTTTTACTCACACAACATTGTGCTTGGAGAACTTTTTGAGCCTAAGCCCCCGTCTGCCTAGAAATTCCATATAACTATTTTTACTTTTCACAGATATGGTGTTACATGGATATTATTCTTCTGTTGCTGCACACTCTGGGACCTAAGGTACTGTGTGATGCTTTCTAAGGCTCTATCTGCATAACACAATTTAGTCATCTTTCCTTGGAGACTCACTAGTTTGCTAAGGTGTTACTGAGAGATAAGGTAACAGTTACACCCTAGTCTCAGCTGCATCAAACATGTCCCAGATGAATGGATTGTATAAAAATAACAAAAAGTAATACAAAATAAATTGGACTGACCATTTACTTGCTTTTACATGCTTTTTTCCCCCCTGTTAAATAGAAAGGTAGTTTTTCTTTTCCCAATAGCCAGCTTTTCTGCTTACTTGTGCTTTGCATTCTACCTTTTTCTTTCTTAGGTGTTCAGTCACTCAGTAGTGTCCCACTTCTTGTGACTCTCATGGACTACAGCACGCTAGGCTTTCCTGTCCTTCACTATCTGCTGGCAGGCATGCATGCATGCCAAATTGCTTTAGTCATTTCTGACTCTTTGCAACTCTGTGGACTGTAGCCAGCCAGGTTCCTCTGTCCATGGGATTCTCCAGGCAACAATACTGAAGTAGGGTTCCATTTCCTTCTCCAGAGGATCTTCCTGTCCCAAGGATTGAACGTACATCTCTTAGATCTCCTGCATTGGCAGGAGAGTTCTTTACCATTAGCACCACCTGGGAAGAACTCATGTCCATTTAGTCAATGATGCCATTTAACCATCTTATCCTCTGTCACCCCTGTCTCCTCCTGCCCTCAGTCTTTCCCAGCATCAGGGTCTTTTCCAATGAGACGACTCTTTGCATCCAGTGGCTAGAGTATTGGAGCTTTAGCTTCAACATCAGTCCTTCCAATGAATATTCAGGGTTGATTTCCTTTAGGATTGACTGGTTTGATCTCTTTGCTGTCCAAGGGACTCTCAAGATTCTTCTCCAGCACCATAGTTCAAAAGTATCAGTTCTTTGGCACTCAGCCTTCTTTACAGTCCATCTCTCACATCTGCACATGACTACTGGAAAAACCATAGCTTTGACATAAAGACCTTTCTTTTTCTTTCTTTAGCCACTTATTTATATATTTAACTTATTCCTGTTTACTGACTCATTCTGATGATGATGATGATGATGACAATGGCTGTATCAATCATGGAAAAACAAGGAAGAGAGAACTCATGCCAGATAGGGTACTAGAGAGAATATATTGGGTGGGCCAAAAAAATCATTTGGGTTTTCTGTAACATCTTATGAAAACCCCAAACAGAATTTTTGAGCAACCCAGCAACACTGGACAAAAGACATGAAAGGTGACAAAAGACATGAAAAATCTGGTAATAATAAGATATCCAGAATTTAGCTAAAAGCTATTACCATCCACATGGCACAATGGGACAAGATGGTACTACCAGAATCAGGGCCTGCTAGTCTCCAAGTTTTCTCACAGTGAAAGAGAGCTCTTGCCAGGACCTGGCATGGAGCCCAGTGAAAGAGAAAGATAAATATCCTGATTTTTTTTCTCTCCTCTAATGTTCTGCCACTGCATCTGAAACTAATTATAAGCCAATAGACAAAGGATTCCAGGAAATGGACAAGTCAGATATCTGTGGTGTAAAGCAAAGCATGAGATAACAGGGAGTGGGTCTGAGAGTAAGCAAACCAGTCATAGGTCCACCTGCCAAGGATAATAGAAAATGTAATATTTATCAACCTTTGATATTGGTACTAACATCTCCACTTTACAGAAGAGAAAGTGAAAACAATGCCATTTTTAAAAAATGGTAATAAGGACAACAAACAGGTTGCTTATGGGGCTGGAAGAACAGATGCGATGGAGAGAAAGCATTAATCCTTCTTTTAGTCACTTCTAGCTTTATTAGCTTGTTAAAAATCAACATAGATACTTTCAGTATATTTAAAAAAAATAATGTGAACATGATCATGCAACTCCCTTTACAAAAATCTGCTTCATTTCCACATTTTCCTCAATTTACTTTTCCATTTCTCTCATCTTTTTCATTATCAGACTTCTGAAAAAAAACTTTTTGTAAGTTGTCTCTTGTTCCAACTTTTACTCACTCTATCCCAGTCTATGTGTTCTAATCCTTTCACTCCATTGAAACAATATTTGAAAAAGACCCCAAATAATATTTTTTCATGACATACAATGAGTCTTTTTCATTCCTTTTTACTTGGTCCTTCTCTTTTCCTGGAAAAACATTTCTGTCTTTTAGCATAAAAGTCATTATAGTTATTTTTGTTTTCTAGGCAGTAAGTTGGAGAACGGAGAAAAAGAAGGCAAAACCCAAATCTTCTAATGTCCTTTATGAATATATCATATATTTCTATTTAGATCTTCCTGGCTAGAACTAAGACATGAGGACCTATCTAGAGTCAAGGAAGTCTGGGATATAAAATCTATTCATTTCAGTTCAGTTGCTCAATCATGTCTAGCTCTTTGTGACCCCATGGACTGCAGCACACCAAGCCTCCCTGTCCATCACCAACCCCCAGAGCCTACTCAAACTCATGTCCATCGCGTCAGTGATGCCATCCAACCATCTCATCCTCTGTCGTCCCCTTCTCCTTCTGCCTTCAATCTTTTCCAGCATCAGGGTCTTTTCCAATGAGTCAGTCCTTCACATCAGGTGGCCAAAGTATTAAACTTTCAGCTGGTGGCAAAATGCTCATGAAAAGAATGGAGTTCTGTTATTTATTCATGTCAATATTTGGCAAAACCAATACAGTATTGTAAAGTAAACTAAAGTTAAAATAAAAATTTTTTAAAAAATGACTTTTTTGAGGTTCCTCTCACTTTCTACCAATAGATTATGTTTTATATCTTCAATTGTCTTATAAAATAGTAAGTGGATCATAACTACCTAACAGAATGGAGTTGAATATATGGAGAAAAGATGTGATAGTGTAACTCAGATTGCTAACTTAAAAATAAATTTGCTATTCCTTGACCTCCCATACACACAGACACACAGAAAAAATACTAGAAATAAATGCACAAAGGAAACATCAAAGGAAACTCACTTGAGAGTTGTGCTCATTTGAGAATTTTGACTTTAATGATTTTATTTCCCCTAGAAATATTCAGGTGTTCAACTATAAGCAGCAAAATGGTATAGGTTAGAGCTCAATGAGAGCTCTTCTGGGGGTAATAAAAAAGAGGGATAAAGGGACAAAAGAGTTGGGAGTGTTAAATGTGGGGGGAATAAGCATCTAACTTAGAGGTGAGAGTTCAAGGGTTGAAGAGATTGGGTGTGGCTAATTCATCTATGTTCATGTTGAAGTTGCTGAGAATGATAATGAGGTAGGAAAAATTCTTTACCTTGAGAGATGTCTTCAACAAATAATAAGGAAGGAATATTGCAGTAGATGGTAACAAGACAGAAGAGAGGGTGGCACAGGAAGTTGACACAAGCTCTGGTGCTGTTTAATCACTCAGTCATGATAATCTTTGCACACCCATGGATTGTAGCCTGCCAGACACTATTGTCCATAGGATTTCCCAGACAAGAACACTGGAGTGGGTTGAAATTTCCTTCTCCAGGGGATTTTCCTGACCCAAGGAATGAACCCTTGTCTTCTACATTGGTGTAAGAGTCCTTTACCACTGAGTCACCTGGGAACCTTAACATCAACTTTAAATAGCATCAATTCCTTCAGAAGGAGGTTGTGAGGTTAATTACCTGAATAAAGAATTAAGGAGGAAGGAAGACACCTATCTCTTGATCCTGAGGTATGTGGAATGAAATTAAAAAAAAAAAAAAAAAAGACTTTCTGTTAACAGAAATTCAGTGGAAGAATTTCCATAAGAGGTAGCCAGGTTTTAATAACATTTAATGTTCTCCAGTTATAAGAGTATTCCAAGAATTCATGACATAGGTGAGTTTGATGATCACAAATTAGAAAGTTGAAATGCATGAAAGAGTGAGGAAGATAATTTGATAGATAAGGGTGTGTAGACAACAGTGCTGGAGCCACGGATACAGGGTGCTAGAGCAACTTGGAGGAGATACCCCACATCCGAAGGCAAAGGAGAAGCCCCAGCAAGACAGTAGGAGGGGCGAAATTGCATTTAGAACAAACCCATGCCTGCAAGAGACATTCAGAGAGCTAAAAACAAACCATGTGTGCACATTGTGTGATCCAAAAATCCCACAGAGACTGAGACAGAGCTGTGTTTGAGTGTCTCCTGTGGAGGTATGGATCAGCAGTGGGCTGCAGCAGGGGCAGGGGCTCTGAGTGCAGTGGACTTGGATATGGTTGGGTGCAGTGGACTTGGGTATGGTTGGGTGCAGCGGACTTGGGTATGGCATAAGCCATCTTGAAGGAGGTCATGATTAACCCCACCATAGAGCTGCCACAACTTACACAGGACTAGGGAAATAAACACTTGGAGGTCACAAACAGAACCTTGTGTGCACCAGGACCCAAGAGAAAGGAGCAGTGACCCCACAAGTGACTGACCCAGACTTTGCCTTGAGAGATAAGTGTCCAGGAGTCTCTTGCGGAGGTATGGGATGGTGGTGGCTGGCTGTAGGGTTGGGGGACATTGAATGTAGCTGTGCCTGCATGGGACCTTTCAAAAGACATCACCATTATCTTTATTATCTCCATCATAGTTTCAGTTCAGTCGCTCAGTCGTGTCTGACTCTTTGTGTGTCTGACTCCATGAATGGCAGCACGCCAGGACTCCCTGTCCATTACCATCTCCCAGAGTTCACTCAGACTCACGTCCATCGAGTCGGTGATGCCATCCAGCCATCTCATCCTATGTCGTCCCCTTCTCCTCCTGCCCCCAATCCCTCCCAGCATCAGAGTGTTTTCCAGTGAGTCAACCCTTCGCATGAGGTGGCCAAAGGACTGGAGTTTCAGTTTCAGCATCAGTCCTTCAAAAGAACACTCAGGACTGATCTCCTTCAGAATGGACTGGTTGGATCTCCATGCAGTCCAAGGGACTCTCAAGAGTCTTCTCCAACACCACAGTTCAAAAGCATCAATTCTTCAGTGCTCAGCTTTCTTCAGAGTCCAACTCTCACATCCATACATGACCACTGGAAAAACCATAGCCTTGACTAGACGGACCTTTGTTAGCAAAGTAATGTCTGTGCTTTTGAATATGCTATCTAGGTTGGTCATAACTTTCCTTCCAAGGGGTAAGTGCCTTTTAATTTTGTGGCTTCAGTCACTATCTGCAGTGATTTTGGAGCCCCAAAAAATAAAGTCTGACACTGTTTCCACTGTTTCCCCATCTATTTCCCATTAAGTGATGGGACCGGATGCATGATCTTCGTTTTCTGAACGTTGAGCTTTAAGCCAACTTTTTCACTCTCCACTTTCACTTTCATCAAGAGGCTTTTCAATTCCTCTTCACTTCCTGCCATAAGGGTGGTATCATCTGCATATCTGAAGTTATTGATACTTCTCCTAGCAATCTTGATTCTAGCTTTTGCTTCTTGCAGCCCAGCGTTTCTCATGATGTACTCTGCATATGAGTTAAATAAGCAAGGTGACAATATACAGCCTTGATGTATTCTTATTCCTATTTGGAATCAGTCAGTTGTTCCATGTCCAGTTCTAACTGTTGTTTCCTGACCTGCATAGAAGTTTCTCAAGAGGCAGGTCAGGTGGTCTGGTATTCCCATCTCTTTCAGAATTTTCCACAGTTAATTCTGATCCACACAGTCAAAGGTTTTGGCATAGTCAATAAAGCAGAAATAGATGTTTTTCTGGAACTCTCTTGCTTTTTCGATGATCCAGCGGATGTTGGCAATTTGATCTCTGGTTCCTCTGCCTCTTCTAAAACCAGCTTGAACATCTGGAATTTCATGGTTCACATACTGTTGAAGCCTGGCTTGGAGAATTTTGAGCATTACTTTACTAGCTTGTGAGATGAGTCCAATTGTGTTGTAGTTTGAGCATTCTTTGGCATTGCCTTTCTTTGGGACTGGAATGAAAACTGACCTTTTCCAGTCCTGTGGCCATTGCTGAGTTTTCCAAATTTGCTGGCATATTGAGTGCAGCACTTTGACAGCATCATCTTTCAGGATTTGAAAGAGCTCAACTGGAATTCCATTACCTCCACTAGCTTTGTTCATGGTGATGCTTTCTAAGGCCCACTTGACTTCACATTCCAGGATATCTGGCTCTAGGTGAGTGATCATACCATCGTGATTATCTGGTTCGTGAAAATATTTTTTGGTACAATTCTTGCCACCTCCTCTTGATATCTTCTGCTTCTGTTAGGTCCATACCATCTCTGTCCTTTATCGAGCCCATCTTTGCATGAAATCTTCCCCTGGTATCTCTAATTTTCTTGAAGAGATCTCTAGTCTTTCCCATTCTATTGTTTTCCTCTATTTCTTTGCATTGATCGCTGAGGAACGCTTTCTTATCTCTTCTTGCTACTCTTTGGAACTCTGCATCCAGATGCTTATATCTCTCCTTGTATCCCTTGCTTTTCACTTCTCTTCCTTTCACAGCTATTGGTAAGGCCTCCTCCGGCAGTCATTTTCCTTCTTTGCATTTCTTTTCCATGGGGATGATCTTGATCCCTGTCTTCTGTACAATGTCATGAACCTCAGTCCATAGTTCATCAGATCTAGTCCCTTAAATCTGGGGTTCTTAAGACAAGAATTGGGATTCTCAAGGCAAGAATACTGAAGTGGTTTGCCATTCCCTTTTCCAGTGGGCCACATTGGTAATAACAGGGAGGGAATACAGGTCCATCTATCAATAGAAAACTGGTTTAAAATTCTACTGAGCATGGCCCCACCCATCAACAAAAGATCCAGTTTCCCCCTCAGTCAGTCTCTCCCATCAGGAAACTTCCATAATCCTCCTATCCTTCTCTATCAGAAGAAAGACAGATAGAAAACCACAAGCACAGAAAACTAACCAATCTGATGACATGAACCATAGCCTTGTCTAACTCAATGTAACTATGAGTCATGCCGTATAGGGCCACCCAATACGGACGGGTCATGGTGGAGTGTTCTTTCAAAACGTGGTCCACTGGAGAAGGAAATGGCAAACCACTTCAGTATTCTTGCCTTAAGAATGCCATGAACAGTATGAAAAAACAAAAAGATAGGACACTGAAAGATGAACTCCCCAGGTCAGTAGGTGCCCAATATGCTACTGGAGATGGGTAGAAAAATAACTCCAGAAAGAATGAAGAGACAGATCCAAAGCAAAAATAACACCCAGTTGTGGATGTGACTAATGATAGAAGTAAAGTCCAATGCTATAAAAAGGAATATTGTATATGAACCTGGAATGTTAGGGCCATGAATCAAGGCAAATTGTAAGTGGTCAAGCCCGAGATGGCAAGAGTGAACGTCGACATTTTAGGAATCAGTCAAACTAAAAGGGACTGGAATGGGTGAATTTAACTCAGATGACCATTATATCTACTCTGTGGGCAAGAATACCTTAAAAGAAATGGAGTACCATTATAGTCAACAAAAGAGCCTGAAATACAGTACTTGGATGCAATCTCAAAAATGACAGAATGATCTCTGGTTTCCAAGGCAAACATTCAATATCACTGTAATCCGAATCTATGCCCCAACCAGTAATGCTGAAGAAGCTGAAGATGAGTGGATCTATGAAGACCTACAAGACCTTCTAAAGCTAACACCCCCAAAAGATGTCTTTTTTATGATAGGGGACTGGAATGCAAAATTAGGAAGTCAAGAAATACCTGGAGTGACAGGCAAATTTGGCCTTGGAGTACAGAAAAGCCTAATAAAATTTTGTCAAGAGAACGCACTGGTCATAGCAAAAACCCTCTTCCAACAACACAAGAGAAAACTCTACAAATGGACATCACCAGATGGCCAAAACAGAAATCAGATTGATTATATTCTTTGCAGCCAAGACGGAGAAGTTTTATACAGTCAGCAAAATCAAGACCAGGAGCTGACTGTGGCTCAGATCATGAACTCCTTAATGTCAAATTCAGACTTAAACTGAAGAAAGTAGGGCAAACCCCTCGACCATCCAGGTATGACCTAAATCAAATCCCATATGATTATTCAGTGAAAGTGACAACTAGATTCAAGGGAATAGATCTGATAGACAGGGTGCATGAAGCATTATGGATGGAAGTTTGTGACATTCTACAGGAAGCAATGATCAAGATCATCCCCAAGAAAAAGAAATGCAAAAAGGCAAAATGATTTTCTGAGGAAGTCTTACAAATAGCTGTGAAAAGAAGAGAAGTGAATGGCAAAGGGGAAAAGGAAAGATATATCCACTTAAATACAGAGTTCCAAAGAATAGCAGGGAGAGAAAAGAAAGCCTTTCTCAGTGATCAATGCAAAGAAATAGAGGAAAACAATATAATGGGAAAGACGAGATCTCTTGAAGAAAATTAGAGATACCAAGGGAATATTTCATGCAAAAATGGGCTCAATAAAGGACAGAAATGTGCTGGACCTAACAGAAGCAGAAAATATTAAGAAGAGGTGGCCAGCATACATAGAAGAACTGTGCAAAATGATATTATATTAAAAGACTCTTGCTCCTTGGAAGAAAATTTATGACCAACCAAGACAGCATCTTAAAAAGCAGAGACATTACTTTGCTAACATATGTCCATCTTGTCAAGGCTATTGTTTTTCCAGTAGTCATGTATGGTTCTGAGAGTTGGACCATAAAGAAAACTGAACGCTGAAGCACTGACACTTTTGAACTTGGTGTTGGAGAAGACTCCTGAGAGTCCCTTGGACTACATGGAAATCCAACCAGTCCATCCTAAAGCAAATCAGTCCTGAATAATTTTTGGAAGGATTGATGTTGCAGCTGAAACTTCAATACTTTGGCCACCTGATGGGAAGAACTGACTCATTTGAAAAGACCCTGATGCTGGTAAAGATTGAAGGTAGGAGGAGAAGGGGACGACAGAGGATGAGATGGTTGAATGGCATCTCTGACTCAATGGACATGGGTTTGACTAAACTCCAGGAATTGGAAATCGATGGGGAGGCCTTGCATGCTGCAGTCCATGGTGTCGCTAAGAGTTGGACATGACTGAGCAACTGAACTGAACTGAGATAACAATTTCATAAGTAGTGATTATGGGAATAAATGGCCTGTGAGGTAACAAAGCATCAGATCTCATAATCTGAAATAAACGTGAACCAAACAACATTTTTCTGGTCTTTGGGCTTTTTGAGCCTTTCCAATGATTTACTAAGAGGCAGCTCATTGAAATTTCTACTTTTTAAATGGATAAGGATGGAACTTTGTTATAGTTACTTGTGTAACTTTACTAGAATTCTTTATAGATTTCTCCCTACTACATTATGCATACTCTATGAAGTCCAAAAAGCACTCAATATTGTTAACAATTATATTTCTAGGACCTAGCATAGTGCCTGGCTTGTTTCCCTGGGGCTCCTAGTGCAAAATCTTGCAGGGCCCACGATGATAGTATAAATATTAGAGAGTGAAATGAGTTTTGTCTTGTTTTGTTACAGAGCCTCTTTGTGTATTTAATTGTGGAAATTGCGTGATTTCCACAAGAACATATATCTCTCTCCTTTTCTTAAAATGTGATATTTTACTGATATAGCTTTTGCTTTTCAATTCTTTACAGAGGCACGTGTATACAGAAATGGTTTTCTAATGATAACAATGTGATAGGGTTCTGAGAGCAGATAACTGAAAGAGACAGTCTTTGAGTGGAGAGTGGTCAGAACTGTGGAGAAGATGACATACCCTCTCTAAAGGAAGCAACCTCTTCTCTCTTCTAGCGGATTGTCTGGCCTATTCAGATGCAGTCCTGAGTTGTTTAGGAAGAAAGAAATCTAGATTTGTATATGAAATCCCTTGATTTTTTAAAATGCTGGTTCAATTTTTTAAAGCAGTGCAGAAAAAAAATATATAATGTCAGATGAACATATTTGAGCTCTCAACCTCAGTTTACATTTGCACAGATTCCCCAAGTATTTGTTGAAATAAATGAAGAAGATAATTTTCTTTAACTTACTTTAAATATTTTGTTATTATTAAAGGAAGATTCCTTTTAATCAAGCAAATTAATATTACATACTTTTTGAACTTTCTTATTCAAAGTTTTTTTTTTTTTTTTCTTCCCAGTTTCTGAAAGGTAACATTGAGGAGGGATGGCAACCCCCTCCAGCATTCTTTCTTGGAAAATCCCACGAACAGAGAAGCCTGGCAGGCTATAGTTCATAGGATTGCACAGAGTTGAATATGACTGAAGAGATTTAGCATGCATGAATGTAAGGGTAACATTCTCCTATATTCAGAAGCTTTGTTTTACCCAGAATAAAGCCACTGTGAGACTGTATAATCACATATTTATTGTGAAATTATTTTATATATCAATCAGTTCAGTCATTCCAGTTGTGTCTGACTCTTGGTGACCCCATAGACTGCAACACCACAGACTTCACTTTCCATCACAACTTCCAGAACTTGCTCAAACACACATCCATCAAGTCAGTGATGCCATCCCACCATTTCATCCTCTATCCTCTCTTATCCTCCCACCTTCAGTCTTTCCCATCATCAGGGTCTTTTCAAATGAGTCAGTATTTTGCATCAGGTGGCCAAAGTATTGGAGTTTCAGGTGCAGCATCAGTCCTTCCAAAGAATTTTCATAACTGATTTCCTTTAGGATTGACTGGTTGGATCTCCTTGCAGTCCAAGGGACTCTCAAGAGTCTTCTCCAACACCACAGTTTAAAAGCATCAGTTCTTTGGTGCTCAGCTTTCATTACAGCCCAGCTCTCAAAACCATACATGACTACTGGAGAAACCATAGCTTTGACTAGATGGACCTTTGTTGGCAAAGTAATGTCTCTGCTCTTTAATATGCTGTCTAGTTTGGTCATAGCTTTTCTTCCAAGGAGCAAGTGACTTTTAATTTCAAGGCTGCAGTCACCATATGCAGTGTTTTGGAGCCCTCCAAAATAAAATCTCTCCCTGTTTCCATTGTTTCCCCATCTATTTACCACGAAGTGATGGGACTGGATGTCATGATCTTAGCTTTCTGAATGTTGACTTTTAAGCCAACAACTCAACTTTCCAATGAGTCAACTCTTCTTTCACTTTCATCAGGAAGTTCTTTAGATCTTTTTTGCTTTCTGCCATAAGGATGGTGTAATCTGCATATCTGAGGTTATTGAGATTTCTCCCAGCAATCTTGATTCCAAGTTATTCTTCATCCAGCCCGGCCTCTCACATGATGTACTCTGCATATACGTTAAATATGCAGAGTAGCAGTATACAGCCTTGACGTACCCCTTTCCCAATTTGGAACCAGTCTGTTGTTCCATGTCTAGTTGCTCATTGACCTGCATACAGATTTCTCAGGAGGCAGGTAAGGTGGTCTGGTGTTCTCATCTCTTTAAGAATTTTCCACTGTTTCTTGTGATCCACACAGTCAAAAGCTCTGGCATATTTAATAAAGCAGAAGTAGATGTTTTTCTGGAACTCTCTTGCCTTTTCGATGATCCAGCGGATGCTGGCAATTTGAACTTTGATTCCTCTACCTTTTCTAAATCCAGCTTGAACATCTGAATGTTCATGGTTCTTGTACTGCTGAATCCTGGGTTGGAGAATTTTGAGCATTACTTTACTAGCGTGTGAGACAAGTGCAATTATGTGGTAGTTTGAGCATTCTTTGGCATTGCCTTTTTTACGATTGGAATGAAAATTGGCCTTTTCCAGTCCTGTGGCCACTGCTGTTTTCCAAATTTGCTGGTTTATTGAGTGCAGCACTTTCACAGCATCATCTTTTAGGATTTTAAATAGCTTAACTGGAATTCCATCACCTCCACTAGCTTTGTTTGCAGTGATGCGTCCTACATCCCACTTACTTCACATTCCAGGATGTCTGGCTCTAAATGAGTGATTACACCATCGTGGTTTTCTGGGTCATGAAGATCTTTTTTGAATAGTTCTTCTGTGTATTCTCTCCACCTCTTCTTAATATCTTCATCTTTTGTTTCTTCCATACCATTTCTGTCCTTTATTGAGCCCATCTTTGCATGAAATATCCCCTTTGTATCTCTAATTTTCTTGAAGAGATCTCTAGTCTTTCCATTCTATTGTTCTCCTCTATTTCTTTGCACTGATCATTGAGGAAAGCTTTCTTATCTCTCCCTGCTATTCTTTGGAACTCTGCATTCAAATGGATATATCTTTCCTTTACTCCTTTGCCTTTCACTTCTCTTTATTTCTCAGCTATTTTTAAGACCTCCTCAGACAACCATTTTGCCTTATTGCATTTCTTTTTCTTGAGGATGGTCTTGATCCCTGGCTCCTGTACAATGTCACAAACCTCTGACCATAGTTCTTGTGGCACTCTGTCTATCAGATCTATTCCCTTGAACCTGTTTGTCACTTTCACTGTATAATCATAAAGGATTTGATTTAGGTCATACCTGAATGGTCTAGTGTTTTTCCCTACTTTCTTCAATTATAGTCTGACTTTGCCAATAAAGAGTTCATGATCTGTACCACAGTGGTCTCTTGGTCTTGTGTTTGCTGACTGCACAGAGCTTCTCCATTTTTTGCTGCAAAGAATATAATCATAATATTATAATCCAATATAGTCTAATTTCAGTATTGACCGTTTGGTGATGTCCATGTATAGAATCTTGTGATGTTGAAAGAAGTTGTTTGCTATGAACAATGTGTTCTCTTGGCAAAACTCAGTTAGTCTTTGCCCTGCTTCATTTTGTCCTCCAAGACCATATTTGCCTGTGCATTCCAGTCCCCTGTAATGAGAAAGGACATCTTTTGGAGGTGTTTCTTCTAGAAGGTTTTTTAGGTCTTCATGAGTTCAGTTCAGTTGCTCAGTTGTGTCCGATTCTTTGCGACCCCATGAATCACAGCATGCCAGGCCTCCCTGTCCATCACCAACTCCCAGAGCTCACTCAAACTCTTGTCCATCAAGTCGATGATGCTATCCAGCCATCTCATCCTTTGTCATCCCCTTCTCTTCCTGCCCCCAATCCCTCACAGCATCAGGGTCTTTTCCAATGAGTCAACTCTTCGCATGAGCTGGCCAAAGTATTGGATTTTCAGCTTCAGCATCAGTCCTTCCAATGTACACCCAGGACTGATCTCCTTTAGGATGGACTGGTTGGATCTCTTTGCAGTCCAAGGGTCTTCATAGAACTGTTCAAATTCAGCATTACTGGTTGAGGTCTAGACATGGATTACTGTGACACTGAATCTTTTGTTTTGGAAACAGAGATCATTCTGTCATTTTGAGATTGCATCCAAATACTGTATTTTGGACTTTTTTGTTGAGTATGAGGGCTACTCTATTTCTTCTAAAAGGATTCTTGTCCACAGTAGTAGATACTGGAATTCACCCATTCCAGTCCATTTTAGTTGATTGATTTCTAAAATGTCGATGTTCACTCTTGCCATCTCCTGTTTGACCACTTCCAGTTTGGCTTGATTCATTGACCTTACATTCCAGGTTCCTATGCAGTATTGTTCTTTACAGCATTGGATTTTACTTCCATCACCAGTCACATCCACAACTGGGTGTCATTTTTGCTTTGGACCTGTCTCTTCATTCTTTCTGGAGTTATTTCTCTACCCATCTCCAGTAGCATATTGGGCACCTACTGACCTGGGGAGTTCATCTTTCAGTGTCCTATCTTTTTGCCTTTTCATACTGTTCATGGCATTCTCAAGGCAAGAAAACTGAAGTGCTTTGCCATTGCCTTCTTCAGTGGACCATGTTGTGTCAGAACTCTCCACTATGACCCATCCATCTTGGGTGGCCCTACACAGTATGGCTCATAGTTTCATTGAGCTAGACCAGACTGTGGTCCATGTGATCAATTTGATTAGTTTCTGTGATTATGGCTTTCATTCTGTACCACAGTGGGCTCTTGGTCTTGTGTTTGCTGACTGTACAGAGCTTCTCCATTTTTTGCTGCAAAGAATATAACCATAATATTATAATAATAGTGGAGACAGACAAGAGGCTTATGGAAGCTTCCTGATGGGAGACCCAGCTTTTCTGAGGGGGAAACTGGGTCTTGTTCTAATCCAGGGCCAAGTTCAGTAAATCTTTAATCCAATTTTCTGTTGGTGGGTGAGGCTGTATTCCCTCCGTGAGGCCAAACTATGGTGGAGGTAATGAAGATGATGGTTACTTCCTTCAAAAGGTACTATGCAGGCACTGCTGGACTCAGTGCCTCTGATCCTGCAGTAGGCCACTGCCGATCCTTGCCTCCACCAGAGACTCCTGGACACTCATGGGCAAGTCTGGGTCAGTCTCTTGCAGGGTCACTGCTCCTTTCCCCTGGGTTCTAGTGCACAAAATGTTTTGTTTGCACCTCCTAGAGTCTGTTTCCCTAGTCCTGTTTAACTTCTGGCAGCTCTATGGTGGGGTTAATGGTGACCTGCTCCAAGAAGACTTATCCCATACCCAGGTCTGCTGCACCCAGAACCCCTGCCCCTGTGTCAGGCCACAGCTGACTCATACCTCCACAGGAGAGAGTCAAGCACTTAAAGGCACATCTGACTCAGTATCTGTGGGTTTTCCTACTGAGCACAAAATTTTGTTTGAACCCTCCGAGCATCTCTGACAGGTCTGGAGTTTGATTCCAAAAATGATTTCACCCCTCCTATTCTCTTGTTGGGGCCTCTCCTTTGCCCTTGGATGTGGGGTATCTTTTTTTGGTGGGGTCCAACATTCTCCTGTCAATGGTTGTTCAGCAGCAAATTATAACTTTGGAGTTCTCTCAGAAGAAGATGGGTGCACATCCCTCTACTCCACCATCTTGGATATATGCAAGATATTTTATGATTTTATACATACTTGATGATTTCTTCTGATCTCTTCCTAAAGATAGCAATAATATATTCATCTAACAAAATTGTTTTTGAAGAACTTGTAGAGTTAATAAATTATTTTACATATCAGATTTAATTATTACCAGTAAAAAGCAATTTCACAGTCAGATTGCTCTTCTCTCAGGGCTGTAATCAATGAATGAAGAAAACTANTACATATCAGATTTAATTATTACCAGTAAAAAGCAATTTCACAGTCAGATTGCTCTTCTCTCAGGGCTGTAATCAATGAATGAAGAATACTATTAGTAGGTTTTCATATTTCTCATAGCTATGATGGTCTATAAATAATTCCCATTGTGGTTTTCAAAACTAATTCAAAGTAGCAGATTTGAGATTTCTCCCAAAACAAACTAACAGAAAGCATAAATCAATAAAAATATGACCATCTATTTTACATAAAAATCTATACACAGATGTTTTAAAAAACGTTTATTTCCAGTGTAGAAAGATATTCTTGAATACATAAACTTATTATGAAATTCATTTTCATAGGCATAGATTAGCATGAAAGTAATCATTTATTACTATGAGGGGTCCTCTATCATAAAAGGAGTAAGAGATGAATATGCAAATAGAAATGACCAGACCAAATATTAAAATTAAACTCTAATCCACAAACTCTGCAGTAATCCTTCCCAGAAGCCAAATCACAACGTTTTTACCAGTTTCCCTCAAATGATTCCCTTATTTTACTCTCACTCACAATTTAAAGCCAAGCAAAATGAGAGAAGCTTGCTCTTATAACCAATCCAGCAAGATATGCCATTTCTATTAGCCTTCCTCCAGAATAAGGAGACCAACAATCTCCAATTAAAGCCTGCCCATTTTTTCACTATAAAGCTTCCACTCCCACCTATCTTGAGTCTCTGCCAAATTTAAGTGATGGCAGATGATTCTCTTGCTTTAGAGCAACATCTGATATCCTTGATTTGTTACCATTTGGGTGGTCTATATTTCCAAAGGAGTTATATAACTTTTATTTTCAAATGTATCAGTTCAGTTCAGTTCAGTCAATCAGTCGTGTCTGACTCTCTGCGACCCCATGAATTGCAGCATGCCAGGCCTCCCTGTCCTTCACCAACTCCTGGTGTTCACTCAGATTCACGTCCATCGAGTGAGTGATGCCATCCAGCCATCTCATCCTCTGTCATCCCCTTCTCCTCCTGCCCCCAATCCCTCCCAGCATCAGAGTCTTTTCCAGTGAGTCAACCCTTCGCATGAGGTGGCCAAAG
>SJYQ01001063.1:145849-156363 GCA_006410935.1 Redunca redunca | reverse complement strand
TGACTGTGGCTCAGATCATGAACTCCTTATTACCAAATTCAGACTGAAATTGAAGAAAACAGGGAAAACTACTAGACCATTCAGGTATGGCCTCAATCAAATCCCTTATGATTATACAGTGGAAGTGAGAAATAGATTTAAGGGCCTAGATCTGATAGATAGAGTGCCTGATGAACTATGGAATGAGGTGTGTGACATTGTACAGGAGACAGGGATCAAGACCATCCCCATGGAAAAGAAATGCAAAAAAGCAAAATGGCTGTCTGGGGAGGCCTTACAAATAGCTGTGAAAAGAAGAGAAGTGAAAAGCAAAGGAGAAAAGGAAAGATATAAGCATCTGAATGCAGAGTTCCAGAGAATAGCAAGAAGAGATAAGAAAGCCTTCCTCAGTGATCAATGCAAAGAAATAGAGGACAACAGAATGGGAAAGACTAGAGATCTCTCCAAAAAATTTAGAGATACCAAAGGAACATTTTATGCAAAGATGGGCTCGATAAAGGACAGAAATGATATGGACCTAACAGAAGCAGAAGATATTAAGAAGAGATGGCAAGAATACACAGAAGAACTGTACAAAGAGGATCTTCACGACTCGGATAATCAACGATGGTATGATCACTCATCTAGAGCCAGACATCCGGGAATGTGAAGTCAAGTGGGCCTTAAAAAGCATCACTATGAACAAAGCTAGTGGAAGTGATGGAATTCCAGTAGAGCTATTTCAAATCCTGAAAGATGATGCTGTGAAATTGCTACACTCAATATGCCAGCAAATTTGGAAAACTCAGCAGTGGCCACAGGACTGGAAAAGGTCAATTTTTATTCCAGTCCCAAAGAAAGGCAATGACAAAGAATGCTCCAACTACTGCACAATGGCACTCATCTCACACACTAGTAAGGTAACGCTCAAAATTCTCAAAGCCAGGCTTCAGCAATACATGAACTGTGAACTTTCTGATGTTCAAGCTGGTTTTAGAAAAGGCAGAGGAACCAGACATCAAATTGCCAACATCTGCTGGATCATGGAAAAAGCAAGAGAGTTCCAGAAAAACATCTATTTCTGCTTTCTTGACTATGCCAAAGCCTTTGACTGTGTGGATGACAATAAACTGTGGAAAATTCTTCAAGAGATGGGAATACCGACCACCTAACCTGCCGCTTGAGAAATCTGTATGCAGGTCAGGAAGCAACAGTTAGAACTGGACATGGAACAACAGACTGGTTCCAAATAGGAAAAGGAATACGTCAAGGCTGTCTATTATCACCCTGTTTATTTAACTTATATGCAGAGTACATCATGAGAAACGCTGGACTGGAAGAAACACAAGCTGGAATCAAGATTGCCGGGAGAAATATCAATAACCTCAGATATGCAGATGACACCATCCTTATGGCAGAAAGTGAAGAGGAACTAAAAAGCCTCTTGAAAGTGAAAGTGGAGAGTGAAATAGTTGGCCTAAAGCTCAACATTCAGAAAACGAAGATCATGGCATCCGGTCCTATCACTCCATGGGAAATAGATGGAGAAACAGTGGAATCAGTGTCAGACTCCAAAATCACTGCAGATGGTGATTGCAGCCATGAAATTAAAAGACGCTTACTCCTTGGAAGAAAAGTTATGACCAACCTAGATAGCATATTCAAAAGCAGAGACATTACTTTGCCGACTGAGGTCCGTCTAGTCAAGGCTATGGTTTTTCATGTGGTCATGTATGGATGTGAGAGTTGGACTGTGAAGAAAGCTGAGTGCCGAAGAATTGATGCTTTTGAACTGTGGTGTTGGAGAAGACTCTTGAGAGTTCCTTGGACTGCCAGGAGATACAACCAGTCCATTCTTCAAGGAGATCACCCCTGGGTGTTCATTGGAAGGAATGATGCTAAAGCTGAAACTCCAGTACTTTGGCCACCTCATGCCAAGAGTTGACTCATTGGAAAAGACTCTGATGCTGGGAGGGATTAGGGGCAGGAGGAGAAAGGGACGACAGATGATGAGATGGCTGGATGGCATCACTGACTCGATGGACGTGAGTCTGAGTGAACTCTGGGAGGTGGTGATGGATAGGTAGGCCTGGCGTGCTGTGATTCATGGGGTCACAAAGAGTCAAACACGACTGAGCAACTGAACTGAACTGGACTGTGGTGATGATTTTGCATGAGATTGTGGCTTATCGTAGGACATAAATGTCATGGATGAGAGAAAGTTTTGAAAAACGTTCATCCTGACTGCAGCTGAGATGAGTAGGACAGGCTTCTTGTTACAAAGGAGTGCCAAGGGTGTGACTCATCAGGACAGGCGATGGGTGTGCTGCAGGCGGCTGGGCCAGGCTCCCTGGGCTTCGGGATGAGAAACATATTCAGGAAAACAGAACCATGAAGTTTCCAGCAAAGCATGCCTGGCGGATGCCCCAGTGGTGATGAACTCCACAGCAAGCATGAGGGCAGCCATGGCAGTCAGTGTGTAGGACGTGGCCACACTGAACTGGCCACCGAGGCCACTTTCAGGACAGGTGACCACCCTTGTGTGTTCAGATGTGGGTGCCCAGAGCCTGTAGTGTCCTGAGTCTCTGGCTGGCATCTTCTCTGTCTTCTGTATTTTGAGCTTTTATCACAGGTTACATTAGTCACACAGGCTTCTCCCGTGACCCAGTGGTAAAGAAATTGACCTGAAGTGCAGGAAACATGGATTTGATCCCTGAGTTGGAAATGTCCCCTGGGGAGGAAATTACAACCTGCTCCAGTATGCCTGCCTGAAAAATCCCATGGACAGAGGAGCCTGGCGGGCTACAGTCCAAAGGGTTGCAGCAAGTCGGACACAACTGAATGAACACACACACACAAATGAGTCAAACAAGCCTGTTCCCAGTCTTCTCACCACATCCTCTGTCTCTCTTCCCACCATTTTCCTTTCTGTTTACTGATGGGCCCAGAATATCCTTAATTTAATAAACTTGATTACTGATCCTGTAAAAGAAAGTGACGTCGCTCAGTTGTGTCCGACTCTTTGTGACCTCATGGACTGTAGCCCACCAGGCTCCTCCGTCCATGGGATTTTCCAGGCAAGAGTACTGGAGTGGGTTGCCATTTCCTTCTCCAGGGGATCTTCTCAACCCAGGGATTGAACCTGGGTCTTCTGCATTGTAGGCAGATGCTTTACCGTCTGAGCTACCAGGGAAGTCCAATAATCACCCAAATCACCCCAGCCTCTTCTGACCGCTAACCAGATATAAGGAGTAATCTACGCCTGTTGTGCCTATTTACCTTGACATCTTTCCTGCTGAAGCTGCTCTTGAGAAGGTCCCGGGCCTCCCGGGTTGGCCACTCTTCCTCATCTCCAGGCACCTTTGGCTTTTCTGCCTCCTTCAGCTCCAGGGCCCCAGGTGCTCACTCCCCCTCAGATCCCATGTCCCCAGGGGCCACTCCCAGTCTCAGCTGCTTCATTTCCATCCCTCTATCACCAATTTGCTCTGAGCAAAGTCCCTCTCAAAATTTCCAGTTTCTACTGCTTGGGTTGCCTTTTCTCTGGAGTTGATGACCGTAGAGGGCAGGGCGGCTGTTGGGTCGGCTGCCTGGACTGTTATCTACCCCTGTCGGGCCCTGAGCACCCACCACCAGCGTCCACACTACACGCCAGCCCCTGTCTTCCCCTGTCTCATACTCCCTCTGGTCATCCATCCCACACATTGTGTCTAAATGGTTCAGACCTTAAAAACCTTTAAGAATCCTTTTTCTTCTAAGAATCACTGTCTTATCCTGGCACCGGAGGTTCTCTGTGATCTGACTATAGTCCATTGACAGCCTTTCTAGCTGCCAAGGACGGACCTTCAGCAAGGTGTCTGCTGTCCTCCAACATACCCTACTTATTAAACCTGTAGCTCGTTCCCTCCACCCCAGTGCCCTCCCTAATTCATTGCCCCTCCCAGTCCCTGTAGCTGAAAACAGGCTTCTGTAGGTTAGATCTCTAGCTCAGTAGCAGCCTGATGCTGCCTTTTACTATGTCCATGTGCACTCCTTCACCTCACTTCCTGGCTGTGTTTCCTTGAAGGCAGGTCCCAATCTGTGCATCTCTCAAGCCCAGCCTGACCGTGGTAGAGAAGGATCAGGGAAACAGTCCTCTGAGTCCTGGTAAGTTGCAAACTCTATGCCAGGTGCTCTTTCTCCAAGCCCCCTCGACTGGGTGGGCAGAAAGGGAGGGTCAGATGTAAGTCAGAGCTCCAGGATGCTCAGGCCACAAATGACAGACCTGGGAATTGAACCCAGCACCATCTTATTCCAAAGGCTTTCATACCACATGGCTGAAAGGTGTATTCAAACTGTTCCTCCCTTCCTTTAACAGTGAATGATTTTCCAATGCAAAATCATCTGTAATTTTAACAGATGAAAATAGGGCTACCACAATAAAATGCCTGGGTGCCTGGCACAGCTTGCTTTGCCCTCTCTTCCCTCCCTAATTCCCTGCCTCTTCTGGCTCAGCCTCCCTCCCCCTTCCCAGGCTCTGCCCTTCCTTTCCAGTTCTTTCCTCCCCTCCTACCTCCTCTGACCTTCATCTACCCCATAGTTTTCCTGGCTCTGCCTCCTTTTCCCCCTACTACCCTTATTGAACCACCAGGGTCTCCTTTTCTTTCAGAGCTTTACTTGAAAGTCTCTTTCTCTGGGAAGCCTTCTCTAGGAACCCAAACTAGAGCTCCAGACTCCCCACTTTGAGTGTCCTGTTCCCTTTGCTGCATTATCCATTTTCCCTCAGTATTTTTTACTCCCAATTTATATGTATTTTACGGGCTAATTCTGCCTGGTGTCCCTCTCCCAGGAGAAGTTGAACTCCACTTGAACAGGGACTGTGCTGTTTGCTGCTGTTTCAGCACCAGGGACAGCGCCAGCACATAGTAGGTGCTTGGTTCATGTTTGCTAATGAAAGCCTCTTGGATATTCTGGGCTTTTAGCAGAGCAGTTTAAAATCCTGCTCTCCCCCTTCCTGCTTCCACAAATGTCAATGAAAGAGTCTTTGTAGAATAAATATTTGAGAGAATGAGCGAGTGGGCTGATGTTGTGTGGCTTGAACCTCTGAGGTTGCTATTTACCACAGGGAAGCTTTACTGCAGCCTCCTTCCGCTTAGAGCCCACCCACAGCTTACGTTTTAGTCACATCTGGAAATGTGATGCCAGCATTGTATTTTTTAGCTTCTTAATTGTTGCAATTTCCAGATCCATCATCCGTAATCTGGCACGTCGGGAGGGTGCTTTCAGCTGCAGAGGCTGCGGTTTTCTGAACCTGTCTGCCAGGTGCCTAGTTTTTGCTGTTATTTAAATTTGAGACCAGGCAAAAGACAGCTGTGCTGAATTTGAATTCCAGTGAAGCTCCCGGCCACAGTCCTGCTGCTGGCTTATCACCTCGCAGGGCTGGAGATGCAGGGGCTGGTGGCTCACTTTGCGATGGGGATGTGACAAGCTGAGCAAGTATCCAGAGGAGCTGAAGTGGGTTAAAAGCAGCCTGTCTGTAGCGACTTTGCACAAAGTAGGTGCACCGGGCAGATCTGAGTGCTTACTTGCCCCTTGGAGGTTCTCTGGGTAGTTTTTGGATGTCGCTGCTGGTTGTCAGTTGACCAGCTCTCGAAATGATTAGCCTGCATGTCTATTAGCTGTGTGTCCAGCGATTGCTGATGATTTCCTCCAGCTCCTTCCAAGCACATCCTCAGAGAGATGGGTGCCTGGCCATGGGGCTGCTTCTTCCCTCCTTAGAGAGGATGAGGGAGAACCTTCAGGTCTTTCAATGTCTGTGGTCAACTCTAGGTGACCAAACCTCAATATCTTAAAATGTCAGCCGTCTAATAACAAAGCCCACCCACGTCCTGGGTGGTCGGGCATGGATACAGGGTGTTGGGGGAGGGGTGCAGTGGTTTAGGTGTCTGGTCACGTGGGATGGCTGGAGGAGCTATGGTCTAGGTGAGTAGCCCTTCCTGTTGGTGGGCTTCTGGACCGTGACAAGTTTTGTAATGAAATTTTCATCTTACTGAACAATGTTGATGCTTCTTGCTGATACAAAGGGCATTTTTGGGAAAAGACCGTGTGAGCTGAGATTGGTCAAGGGCTGAGCAGTCAGACAGGAACACACTTTCCCGTCTCAGATTCATTTCAAACCTCCCTCCAGCTCTTCGGGAGCCTCACTTCCATCTGCTTTCTGCTTCTTGTGCTGTTTTGAGGCTTCTCTGTGCTTTGTTGAGCTCTCCTCCCCATGATTAACTCGAGCTTTCCTGGTGTCAGACGTCCTGGAGTGTCTTCATGAATAAGAGAAGCAAAGTATGTGTCTACTTAGAAACTGAAACTACTACCTACCCTCCTAGGATGGAAGGTCTTAACCTGGCCTGCAGGGGAGCCATAAACCCCCGGAGACGCCATGCCTCAGTTTGCTTGCATGTGCATTTTTCTGGGGAAGGGGGCTTCTGTTGATTCTCTCTTAGCCTGGGCTCACTAGAAAGCAGAGTGTGAGACAGAGGACATGTGTGATCTTACTTTATTTCTGGACTGTGATCCAGGGAGCAGGAGCTAGGGCAGGACCGTGAAGCAGAGAGAGAGATTAGAAAGGAAGTTGCGTTCTGCTCCTGTCCCTTGGGCTGCACCTGCTTTGTTAGGCTGCAGGTGGGAGATGGGGAGGAGGCCTCTGTCCAGAGCAGCTCAGGGGTAGGATGCTCAGTGAGGCCAGCTTGTGTCAGCAGGAGGTCACACAGAGCTAGACCAGGAGACAGCTAGTGTCCAGGGTCCAGAGGCTGTGATAGAGATTCTCCAACTATCTGCCTACCTTCAGGGCTACCGTGTACAGATGTACAGTTGGTGCACTGCCCCAAATTTCCTGACCTGAGTTGTGTTTGCTGAGCCTGTGTCCAGGGACCTGTGCTCGCCCACAGCAAAAGCCTTTTTCTCTCAGCTCTGAGGGGATCCTCCTCACCTGCTTTTCCAGAGTGACCAGTGGGGTCACCCAGACCGCCTTTGCCTTCTGCTCCAGCTCAGACACCTCCTCCTGAGTGGACTCTGCACTGAGTGCCCATGGGTGTGCACCAACTGCTCCAAGTTTGGTTCTAGAACCTGCTTCTCAGAGTCAGCTGGTGTTGCCTTGGGTTTCCTGTGACTGTTTAGATGTGAGAATTTGGCTCTGGGTTCTTTCCCTTCATCCACCATGCCCTCCCAGTGTGCCCATGGTAGGGCTGTCAATACATCTAGCTTATGGAATCTGACAGCTTCTGTGTTTTTATTTTTAAATTATGAAACTATATATTTGTGTGTTCATTCAGCAAACACTTGTTAACTTTGTGTAGCAAGAACCATTTCTTAGTGGTGAGATTCTGGGGAAGTGACTTAATTTCCCGTTTCATTTTCTTCTCTGTGACATGGAAATAATAATTATTTACCCCAGAGGGGTCCTGCATCTTAAGCAGGACAATGGGTATTAAAGGACTACACCCACTATCAGCTGTGGAAGGAGTTCAACAGGTGTGGGTATTCTCCCCTGCCAATCCCCTGTCTCCTCCTCAGAGAGTCATATGATGCCGTCCAGGGTACTCACAGCCAGCCCTGCCTTTACCCTGTTTCCGTGTGACAAGCTTTCTGGGGATGGCACCTCCCACCCTGCCCTGCATGGTAAAAAGCATGTTCTGGAACTATGCTCCAAGGCTTTGCTAACTGCCTGTGGCTTTGGTGCCTCATTTTCCTCCCAGAACACAGCTCACAGAGTGGTTGAAGGATTGAATTAGGTAGTATGTGAGAGTGTTCACAAGAGTGACTGGCACCCAGCAAGCGTTCAGTAAGCAGTAACTTTTCTCAATATTGTCACTATTCTATCACCAATGAGAGAGGAATGAGCTGAAATCCAATTTAGCTTTAGAACCAGTAGTATTTGAATTAACTTGTGTCGGTTCTAGGATGGAGAAGATCATCATAGTTCTTGGAGACAATAGACCAAGCAAGTGCAAAGCCCTGTTGATGTCAGGGGACAAGGCACCTCTGGTGCTGTGAGCAGGTCAGCCCTTGGGTGCTGTCAACATCAGGATCCTGAATCAAGATTTGAGTTTTCTAAGTTCATATCCCACTGCTGTTGGATCCTCAGAATAAATATCTAAGAAAATGCCTTTTCTGAATGTTGATTCTTTGTTGTGAATGCTGAGGAGACGATGCATTTTTCTGGTTTAGAACACAGAGTCCAAGTTAGACATACTTAAGTTGAATCTTCCTTGTCATTTATTAAACTGAGTGAGTTTATGCAAATCACCTAATTTCTCTGCTCCTTGGTTCTCCTGTCAGGAAAAGTGGAATAATAATAGCACTTACCTTGTCTAGTTGTTTTAGGGAGTAAATGGGACAATGGACTTTTAGCACATTTTAGCATAGTCCCGGAAGAGAACAAGTGCTATTATCATTATTGCAAAAAACTTGCCCTCAAATTTTTCTTGTAAAATATTCCAGAATTATAGAAAGATCAAAATATAGTACAATAAGCACTCATATGCTCTGCACCTGGATTGAAAAATGTAAATATTTAGACATATTTGCTTTATTTCTCTGTAAATGTGTCAAATTTATCTGTATCTATCTACATATATAAAACTTTTGCTAATATAGTGTAAAAGGAAATTGCCAACATCCTGATGTTTCACTCCTAAAAACTTTATCCTGCTCCTAATAATAAGGTGATTTTTCTACATAGCCACAATCCCCTTATCACACCTAAGAAAAGTTAAAATAATTCTATAAAATCTTTTAATGTCAGTCTATATTAAAATTTTTCCTATTGTCCCAAGAATGATGTGAAGTATCCTCCCAAGGACTACTTGCTGAGTAGAGGAGGGAGGAAGGAATCTTTGGTAGAGAGATCTGGTAAAAAAGTGTTTGGTGAAAGAGAGATCTGGCCATGTTAACACAGCACCACTAAGTAGTGACCTGCTGACGCATTATCTCCTGAGAAATATTGCTGCCAGAATCTAATCAAGTCTCCAGACCTGTACTATTTAATATGGTAGCCACCAGCCAGTCATATGTGCTTGAGATGTGCTCTAAGTATAAAAAAACACGTGTAATGTGTACTCATGGCCGATTCATTCAATATACGGCAAAAACCACTACAATACTGTAAAGTAATTAGCCTCCAATTAAAATAAATAAATTAAAAAATGTTTCATGTTTAGAAGATTTATTAAGAAGAAATAATATAAAATATTTCATTATTAATCTAAAAATACTAAGTGTTAAAATGATGTTTAGTTATGAAAAGAGATTAGTTATGGGACTTCAGTATGTTATTAACATTAACTTCTCCTGTTTTAAAAAATATGTTAGTGGGGAAACAGGCAAATTTAGAATCATGTGTGATACACATTGTACTTCTATTGGTCAGCACTGTTCTAGATCTAACTTTCAGAAAGTTGAGGATTAGAGGAACAACTTAAGTGACACTGCAAGAAAACAGTCTGACAAAACAAGAATTTGGGACATTCTAGAAAGCTCATCAAAAAGTGAATGTCCTGAAAAAAGAAAAAGTGAAAGGATATTCTAGATTCAGAAATTATTCAGATAAAACAAGCAACCCTTGAATCTGGATTAGGTCCCACGACAAAAGCAACCAAACAGCTCTGTGCTCCTATAACCAAACAGAAAGTCACAAGAAGCATTCTTAGAAAACATTATTATTAAAGATAAACAGTACATATACACAATGGAATATTACTCAGCCATTAAAAAGAATACATTTGAATCAATTCTAATGAGGTGGATGAAACTGGAGCCTATTACACAGAGTGAAGTAAGCCAGAAAGAAAAACACCAATACAGTATACTAACACATATATATGGAATTTAAAGATGGTAATGATAACCCTGTATGCGAGACAGCAAAAGAGATACATATGTATAGAACAGTCTTCTGGACTCTGTGGGAGAAGGCAAGGGTGGGAAGATCTGAGAGAATAGCATTGAAACATGTATATTATCATATATGAAACAGATTGCCAGTCCAGGTTCGATGCATGAGACAGGGTGCTCAGGGCTCGTGCACTGGGATGACCCAGAGGGATGGGATGGGTGTTCAGGATGGGAAACACATGTACACTCGTGGCTGATTCATATCAGCTCAGCTCAGTTCAGTCACTCATCATGTCCGACTCTTTGTGACCCCATGAATTGCAGCACGCGAGGCCTCCCTGTCCATCACCAACTCCCGGAGTTCACTCAGACTCACGTCCATCAAGTCGGTGATGCCGTCCAGCCATCTCATCCTCTGTCGTCCCCTTCTGCTCCTGCCCCCAATCCCTCCCAGCATCAGAGTCTTTTCCAATGAGTCAACTCTTGGCATGAGGTGGCCAAAGTACTGGACTTTCAGCTTTAGCATCATTCCTTCCAAAGAATACCCAGGGGTGATCTCCTTTAAGAATGGACTGGTTGGATCTCCTGGCAGTCCAAGGGACTCTCAAGAGTCTTCTCCAACACCACAGTTCAAAAGCATCAATTCTTTGGCGCTCAGCTTTCTTCACAGTCCA
>SJYQ01001063.1:115761-126036 GCA_006410935.1 Redunca redunca | reverse complement strand
GGGGAAACAGTGGAAACAGTGTCAGACTTTATTTTGGGGGGGCTCCAAAATCACTGCAGATGGTGACTGCAGCCATGAAATTAAAAGACTCTTATTCCTTGGAAGAAAAGTTATGACCAACCTAGATAGCATATTCAAAAGCAGAGACATTACTTGGCCAACTAAGGTCCGTCTAGTCAAGGCTATGGTTTTTCCTGTGGTCATGTATGGATGTGAGAGTTGGACTGTGAAGAAAGCTGAGCGCTGAAGAATTGATGCGTTTGAACTGTGGTGTTGGAGAAGACTCTTGAGAGTCCCTTGGACTGCAAGGAGATCCAACCAGTCCATTCTGAAGGAGATCAGCCCTGGGATTTCTTTGGAAGGAATGATGCTGAAGCTGAAACTCCAGTACTTTGGCCACCTCATGTGAAGAGTTGACTCATTGAAAAAGACTCTGATGCTGGGAGGGATTGGGGGCAGGAGGAGAAGGGGACGACAGAGGATGAGATGGCTGGATGGCATCACGGACTCGATGGAAATGTGTCTGAGTGAACTCCGGGAGTTGGTGATGGACAGGGAGGCCTGGCGTGCTGCGATTCATGGGGTCGCAGAGTCGGACATGACTGAGCGACTGAACTGAACTGGCTGACCTCTCTGTGTGAACACACACTGCTCAGAGGCTCATCCCTCAGAGAACCTTGCTACATACTTTCCCCAGGAGCATGAATGCCCAGGAAATATTTCCACACCAATGAGAGACAGCTGGGCCCCGTTTGTGACTTGGAGAGAAGTGTGCTTGGAAGAGATTTAACTCTCTCTTTAGTTTTTCTATGCTGTTTCTTTGTTCCCTGTCTTGACCCAACAGTCCCTCAGAAGTTCTGAAAGAAAAAAGTCTCCACTATATCGAAATGACTTGAAATCATGTAATAATTTAAATGTTTTACATGTCTTAGTAATTTCCATTAAATATGTCAAAAAATAACAGGAAAAGATGCCGTAAAAAAGACTAGTTTTGCCCACACACATACTCATCCTGTATGTATAGAAAACATTGTTCCCAGTGTTGATAAATCCACAAATCAAATTATGTTTGCTTTGCTTGGAGCAAGGAGATATTCGGGTGCCATTCTATTTCTGTGACTGAAATATCTGCCCTTTTTAGGTTAGAGAGCTATATTTTATCTGCTTTTAGGGGCAAGAATCATGATTCAGGGAAGATACATTCTTTGGTTCCCAGACTTAGGATAGATTTTGCCAGCTGCCAGCACATATTGTCCTTTATTGTAAATGCTGGAGTCATGTTGTCCCCCAGCTTTGAATGCGGGTGGAAGGATGTGTATGTTAATCTATGATCATATGATGCTAATTCTGATAATGAAGATCCACTAACCTAAGGGTACTCTAGAGACCATTTATCTTGCTTACCAGATGGTATCAAATATGCCAGTCTTTGAGAGGGCATTGGGATGGTTTAACCAGGAATTATATCTTTGTATATTAGCCTTAAATTTTAAAAATCAAAAGTATAAAAATCTACTGCAGGTCTGATCTTTTTCTCCTTCCTCATTTAGATGTCTTGTAACCAGCTTCTCAGTTATGTGATTAGCATTTACCCTGGCTCATCTCACAATCAATTTCATTTCTCCCCTTTCCCTTGTTTCTCTAAAAATCTTTTTATTAAATATCTAGTTAAATGTTTTGTTAGCTATTAAGTAGAATTTTCACTGCTACTTATGATGCAGAAAGCTGCAAGATCACATTGCTCCTACCTGATGAGAAAGATCTAAACAATCTGCACAATTTTAACTTTTTAAAGGCCTACCTAGAGCTGAGGCGGTTGAGCTCCTAATGAAGGTAAACAAAGGGAGCAGCTGTGCAGTGGTTTGCTAGTGCCTCAGACAGATCAAATGCAAGAGTGTCAGTCACACAAAAGCACTTTGAGGAGATGAAAGTGCTCGAGGGTAAGGGCCCTGCGATGGCGAGATTGATCCCGGATTATGCAGGTGAGTCCAATGTAATCACACAAGCCCTTGGAAGTGGAGAAGCTTTCCTGGCCACAGAGAAATGGCAGCACGAGAAAAACTCTGCCCTCTGTTCCTGGCTTTTAAAATGGAGGAGGGGGGTCACAAGCCAAGGAACATGGGTGATCCACTTTTATTAAATAGCAAGTCATATATAAGATAAAAGTCAGCTGATGAGAACAGTAAACAAAAGAAAGCTGGAATGGTTGTTACTATCATACAAAACCCGTTCTTAAGCCCAGAATCTCACCAGAGTTAAGGTAAGTCTTTTTATGACAAAGGAATCCGTGCCCTAAGATGATACAATAGCTCTTAATGTGTATGCATCTAAAAACACAGCTCCAAAATGCATAAACAAAAAATGACAGAACTGAAAGGAGAGTCATGTTCACAATTTCAGTTGGACATATCAGCATTCCTCTCTCAGTACCTGATAGAACCAGTCAACCACATAGCAGAAGGATACAGAAATTTGAATAACACAGTTGTGGGATCTGGTATTTGCACCTCTGAGTCCTCCTCTCTGCATATCACACTGCTGATCTGTGGCCCCTGACATAGTGGCAGAAGTGGTGGTCTGTCACATGCAAGGTGAGGTTTGAAAAGACAGTGACTCCTGTCCTGGGGCTCACATCCTATCTCGGTCTACTCACCCCCTCTCGGTCTACTCACCCCATGGGGGAAGCCAGTGTGTGATCAGCCCTAGAGAGGACAGCGTGGCTGGGAACTGAAGCCTTGAGGTCATCTGTTAATAGCCTCATAATAGAGCTTGGCGCTGAATGCTCCAGCTCCAACCAAGTTTTCAGCAACTCTGGCCAACAGATTGGCCACAACCCTACAAGAGACTAGGAGTCAGAACTACTTACCTAAGCCACTCCCAGATTCCTGACTCTCAGAAACTTTATTATTTCAGGGTAATTTGTCATACATAATTACACAGTAAAACTGCCAAGATTTGATATAATTGTGATTATAGCCTCAGTCCAGTTCAGTTCAGTTCAGCCGCTTAGTCGTATTCGACTCTTTGTGATCCCATAAATTGCAGCACGACAGGCCTCCCTGTCCATCACCAACTCCTGGAGTTCACTCAAACTCACATCCATCGAGTTGGTGATGCCATCTACCCATCTCATCTTAGGTCGTCCCCTTCTCCTCCTGCCCCCAATCCCTCCCAACATCAGTCTTTTCCAATGAGTCAACTCTTCACATGAGGTGGCCAAAGTATTGGACTTTCAGCTTTAGCATCAGTCCTTCCAATGAACACCCAGGGCTGATCTCCTTTAGGATGGACTGGTTGGACCTCCTTGCAGTCCAAGGAACTCTCAAGAGTCTTCTCCAACACCACAGTTCAAAAGCATCAATTCTTTGGTGCTCAGCCTTCTTCACAGTCCAACTCTCACATCCATACATGACTAGTGGAAAAACCATAGCCTTGATTAGATGGACCTTTGTTGGCAAAGTAATGTCTCTGCTTTTGAATATGCTATCTAGGTTGGTCATAACTTTCCTTCCAAGGAGTAAGCGTCTTTTAATTTCATGGCTGCAATCACCATCTGCAGTGATTTTGGAGCCCCCCAAAATAAAGTCTGACACTGTTTCTAATGTTTCCCCATCTATTTCCCATGAAGTGATGGGACTGGATGCCATGATCTTAGTTTTCTGACTCCACCTAAAAAGAGCAAAGTATACATTCTTTTCAATTACCCAAAGTAATTTCATTAAAATAGATAATATGCTGAACCATAAAACAAATCTCATCACATTGCTCATAATTTAATTTTTGTCAACTTTGTTTTTCATCATTCTTTTCTTTTTTTCCCTTTGGTTTTAGAATTTTTGTTTGTTTGTTTGTCTTGACCGTACCACATGATATGCAGGATCTTAGTTCCCTGACCAGGGATTGAACCGATGTTCCCTGAAGTGCAAGCATGGAGTCTTTTAACCACTAGACTGCCAGGCAAGTCCATATTTTCTTTCTTCCTTCCTTTCTTCTTTTTTAAAATTAGACCTCCCACCATGGATATACTTCCTGGTGCTTGAAATATATTCATCAGAATTTATTTCTGAAAACCAAGGGTCTGTTTGTGCTTAATTTACAATTTTTATTTATAAGAAATAACTTTTTTACCTCTTCCATCTGTGAAAGTTATTTTGACTGATATAATTTTGGGTTGGTGGTTCTTTTCTTAGCACATTGAGGACATTATTCTACTGTCTTCATTTTGCTATTAAGAAGTCAGATGCAAATCTATTTGTCATCCCTTTGTAGGCAGTTTGTCTTTTCTCTCTAATTGTTTTTAAGGTGTTTCATCCATGCCAGGAATCGACAAACAGCCTGCATACCAAATCTGAGGCACTAGTGGTTTTTGTAAATAAGACTTTGTTGGACTACAGACTGGCTCACTCTTTTGCATACAGTAGCTGCTTTTGTTCTTCAGTAGCAGAACTGAGTAAAGTAATGCTAGTAAAGTCATGCTCAAAATTCTCCAAGCCAGGCTTCAGCAATACGTGAACCATGAACTTCCTGATGTTCAAGCTGGTTTTAGAAAAGGCAGAGGAACCAGAGATCAAATTGCCAACATCTGCTGGATCATGGGAAAAGCAAGAGAGTTCCAGAAAAATATCTACTTCTGCTTTATTGACTATGCCAAAGCCTTTGACTGTGTGGATCACAATAAACTGTGGAAAATTCTTCAAGAGATGGGAATACCAGACCACCTGACCTGTCTCTTGAGAAATCTGTATGCAGGTCAGGAAGCAACAGTTAGAACTGGACATGGAACAACAGACTGGTTCCAAATAGGAAAAGGAGTACATCAAGGCTGTATATTGTGACCCTGCTTATTTAACTTCTATGCAGAGTACATCATGAGAAACGCTGGACTGGAAGAAACACAAGCTGGAATCCAGATTGCCAGGAAAATATCAATAACCTCAGATATGCAGATGATACCACCCTTATGGCAGAAAGTGAAGAGGAACTAAAAAGCCTCCTGATGAAAGTGAAAGAGGAGAGTGAGAAAGCTGGCTTAAAGCTCAACATTCAGAAAACGAAGATCATGGCATCCGGTCCCATCACTTCATGGGAAATAGATGTGGAAACAGTGGAAAGAGTGTCAGACTTTCTTTTTTTGGGCTCCAAAATCATTGCAGATGGTGATTGCAGCATGAAATTAAAAGACGCTTACTCCTTGGAAGAAAAGTTATGACCAACCTAGATAGCATATTCAAAAGCAGAGACATTACTTTGCCGACTAAGGTTCGTCTAGTCAAGGCTATGGTTTTTCCTGAGGTCATGTATGGATGTGAGAGTTGGACTGTGAAGAAGGCTCTGCACTGAAGAATTGAAGCATTTGAACTGTCATGTTGGAGAAGACTCTTGCGACTCCCTTGGACTGCAAGGAGATCCAACCAGTCCATTCTAAAGGAGATCAGCCCTGGGTGTTCTTTGGAAGGACTGATGCTAAAGCTGAAAGTCCAGTACTTTGGCCACCTCATGCGAAGAGTTGACTCATTGGAAAAGACTTTGATGCTGGGAGGGATTGGGGGCAGGAGCAGAAGGGGACGACAGAGGATGAGACGGCTGGATGGCATCACAGACTCGATGGACATGAATCTGAGTGAACTCCGGGAGTTGGTGATGGACAGGGAGGCCTGGTGTGCTGTGATTCATGGGATCACAAAGAGTCGGACACGACTGAGAGACTGAACTGAATTTAACTGAATGCCAAGAGTTTGGCCTGCAAAACCTAAGCTTTTACCTAACTGACTCTTTTCAGGGATTAGGATTCTTTGGGATACTAACGATTTTTATCTATTATAAGTTTTAGAAAATTCTCAGCTATTGTTACTTTAAATACTGTCTCTGAAACTATTTATCTGTTTCTTCTTTTGGAATTCCAGTATTCATTTATTAGTCCTTCTCAGTCTTTTACCATTTCTCTTAATCTTTCTTTAAAATTTTCTCTCTCTGTTCCTTATACCTCATTCTAGATACTATCTTCAGATTTATTTTCCATTCTCTAATTTTCTCTTCATCTGTCTCTCATCTGCTATTAAATTCAACATGGAGTTTTAAATTTCAATTATCGTGTTTTAAAATTTTCTCAACCTCATATAGGGCTTCCCTGGAAGCTCATTGGTAAAAATCTGACTGCCAATGCAGGAGATGTGAGACCATTCATCATCTGTCTTTCTCTTTCACTTAGCGTAATGCCCTCAAGTTCCATCCACATTGTTTCAGATAGCAATATTTCCTTCTTTTTTTATGACTATGTTGTGTTCATATATATGTATACACACATGAAAATATATCTCAGATTTTTTGTATCCATTCATCCATCCATTGATGGACACTTACGTACTTATGTGCTTCCACGTCCTGGGAATTATTAGTAATGCTGCAATGAACATGCTTTGGGAAGAGGGCACAGATCTTACAAGAGTAAGCTGTTAAAATGTACAAGACACGGGTTCAACCCTTGGGTTGGGAAGATTCCCTGGAGAAGGAAATGGTTACTCATTTTAATATTCCTGTCTGGGAAATCTCATTGACAGAGGAGTCTGGTGGGCTATAGTCCATGGGGTTGCAAAAAGAGTCAGACGTGACCTAGCAACTACACAGTAGCAACAAAAACCTCATTTAAAACTTTTATTCTTTAAATATATTCTATAAATACACTTATATTCTATCTGAAAAGAGTTCTAATTTTTCAATTTTTTGTGGATCTGATTCTGCTTTTTTTTTTTTTTCTTGGGTCTGTCTCATGGAGACTTTGGAGAAAGAAGGAAATGGCAACCCACTCCAGTATTCTTGCCTATAGAATTCTGTGGACAGAGGAGCATGGTGGGCTGCTGTCCATAGGGTCGCACAGAGTCAAACGTGACTGAAGAGACTTAGCATGCATTGGAGAAGGAAACGGCAACCCACTCCAGTATTCTTGCCTGAAGAATCCAATGGACAGAGGAGCCTGGTGGGCTGCCGTCTATGGGATTGCACAGCGTCAGGCACGACTGAAGTGACTTAGCATCAGCAGCAGCATGGAGACTTATTTCCTTGATATTAAATGATATTTTTATTATGACCTCATAATTATTGAAAGTTTAGCTGTGGAAACTGAGTTTTCCTGTGAAAGTGGTTTTCTCTGGGGATGGTTTGCATCTGTCAGTTGCTTGGGGATACTCAGGGTTTTTTTTTTTTTTAACCAAGAACTAATTGGCATTAACATTATATTAGTTTTAGGTATACAACATAATGATTTAATATTTGTGTATCATGAAATGATCACCACAATAAGCCTAGTTAACATCCTTCAACACAATAATTACAAATTTATTTTTTCGGCAGTATGTATATATACTGCCAATGCAGGAAACTCAAGAGATGAAAGTTTGATCCCTGGGTTGAAAAGATTCCCTGGAGAAGAAAAGGCAACCCACTCCAGTATTCTTGCCTGAATAATCCCATCGAGAGAGGAGCCTGGTGGGCTAAAGTCCATGGGGTTATAAAGAGTTGGACATGACTTAGCGACTGGGCATGCATGCATAAATATATATATATAGTCAGCATTCTTAAATATATAGGTATTCAGCTGTGGACTTCTCTGTAGCTCAAATGTTAAAGAATCTGCTTGCAATGTAAGAGATCCAGGTTCAACCTCTGGGTTGAGAAGATCCTCTGGAGAAGGGAATGGCAATCCACTCCAGTATTCTTGCTTGGAGAATCCCATAGACAGAGAAGCCTGGAGGACTACAGTTTGTGGGGTCGCAAAGAACTGGACACGGCTGATCAACTAACACTTATATATTCAGCTGTGCTGGGTCTTAGTTGCAGCACGTAGGGTCTTTGGTCTTCATTCTGGTCTTAGTTGCAGCATGCAGGATCTCTGATCTTCATTACAGCATGTGGGATCTTTAGTTGCGGCATGCAAAACTTTAGTTGTGGCATGTGGAATCTAGTTTCCCAGCCAGAGATTGAACCCAGGCTTCCTGAATTGGGAGTGTGGAGTCTTACCCATGGGAAGTCCCAAATTTCTTTTCTCTTGTTATGCAAACTTTTTAAGACCTACTCTCGTAACAACTTTCAAATACATAATACAGTATTATTAACTATAGTCACTATGCTGTACATCACATGCCAATGACTTATTTATCTTATAACTGGAAATTTGCACCTTTTGACCACCTTCACCCATTTTTCCACCTCCAACTCCCTGCCTCTGGAAACCACCAATCTGTTCTTTCTATCAATGAGTTTGTCTTATTTTTTGAAGATTCCACATAAAAGTGAGACAATTCATTGTCTGTCTTTCTCTGTCTGACTTATTTCACTTAATATAATGCCCTCAAGGTCCATCCACATTGTTCTGAATGGCAAGATTTCCTTCTTTTTTTGTAACTGAGTATGTTGTGTTCATATATATGGATACACACATACACATATATCTCACATTTTCTGTATCTATTCATTCATCTATTGATGGACACTTACATACTTATGTTGCTTCCATGTCCTGGGAATTATAAGTAATGCTGCAATGAACATGATATAGGAAGAAGGCATAGAGTGACTTTGTTTTCTTTGGCTAGATACCCAGTAAGCGAATTGATGGATCATAGGGTAGTCCTATTTTAATTTTTGAGGAACCTCCATATTGTTTTTCACAGTGGCTACACCAATTTGCATTCCCATCAACAGTAGACAAGTGTTCCTTTTTCTCCACATTTTGGCCAACACTTGTCTTTTTGATAGTAGCCATTCTAACAGGTGTGAGGTGATACCTCATTGTAGTTTGAACTTGTATTTCTCTGATTAGCGGTGTTTCATACTCTTGTTGGCCCATTGTAGTTCTTTTTTTCCAATTTTTATTTTTAATATAAATTTATTTATTTTAATTGGAGGCTAATGACTTTACAATATTGTAGTGGTTTTGTCATACACTGACATGGCTCTGCCCTGGGTGTACATGTATTCCCCATCCTGAACCCCACCTCCCTTCTCGCTCCCCATCCCATCCCTCTGGGTCATCCCAATACACCAGTCCTGAGCACCATCCCTTTGTAGTTCTTCTTGGAAAAATGTCTGTCCAGCTCCTGTGCCCATTTTTTATTTAGGTTAAGTTGTATGAATTTTTTTTCTTGTATTTTGTGTGTTAACTACTTATTGAATATATAATCTGCAAGTATTTTCTTCCATTTAGTAGGTTTCCTCATTTTGTTAATGGTTTCCTCTGATGTGCAGAAGCTTTTTAGTTTGATGTAGTCCCACTTGTTTATTTTTGCTTTTGTTGCCTTTTCTCTTGGCATGAAATCCAAAAACTCATTGTAAAGGAGCTTACCTACTATATTTTCTTCTAGGAGTTTTAAGTCTTCAGGTCTTACATTAAAGCCTTTAATCTATTCTGAATTAATTTTTGTTTATGGTGTTAGATAGTGAAACAGTTTCATTCATTTGCATGTGGAAGTACAGTTTTCCCAACACAGTTCACTGAAGAGACTGTCCTTTCTCATTGCATATTCTTGGTGCATTTGTTGTAAATTAATTGACAATATATACAAGGATTTATTTCTGGGCACTCAATTCTGTTCCATTGATTTATGTATCTGTGAAGAGTTGACTCATTGGAAAAGACTCTGATGCTGGAAGGGATTGGGGGCAGGAGGAGAAGGGACGACAGAGAATGAGATGGCTTGATGGCATTACCAACTCGATGCACATGAGTCTGGTGAACTCTGGGAGTTGGTGATGGACAGGGAGGCCTGGCATGCTGCAACTCATGGGGTCGCAAAGAGTTGGCCATGACTGAGCGACTGAATTGAACTGATGCCAATACTATACTGCTTTGATTACTATAGCTTTGTAATAGTGTGAAATCAGAAAGTATCTTATTTCTAACTTTGTTCTTATTTCTAACTTTGTTCTTCTTTCTCAAGATGATCAAGATTTGGCTATTTGGGTTCTTTTGTGATTCCATACACATTTTAGGATATTTTTTTCTATTTCTGTGAAAAATGTCATTGAAATTTTGCAAGGAATTGTATTGAATCTGTAGATTGCTTGGTGGTATAGACATTTTAACAATAATTATTCTAATCCATGAGCAAATAATATCTTTCCATTTATTTGTGTCTTTAATTTCTTTCACCAGTGTCTTATAGTTTTTATTGTACAGGTCTTTCACCTCATTGATTAAATTTATTGCTAGGTATTTAATTATTTTTTATGCAATTGTGAGATTGTTTTCTTAACTTCTCTTTTGGATAGTTCATTATTCAC
>SJYQ01001063.1:77756-102273 GCA_006410935.1 Redunca redunca | reverse complement strand
AGTTTATCTTGACAGTTTATTTTAACTATCTAGGAGCCATACTTTCCTGTTTATCCTCACTTTTTGTTTAAAACTGGAAATCAAATAATTATAATATAGTAATTCTAGAAATAAAATCACCTTGATCTCCAGTTGTTGAACTAAACAATCTTGTTAGTTGTTTTTGTATTTGTTTAGTGATTTCCCTAAATTGAATCTGTACACTCTGTATTATGTGTAGCCATTGATATGAGTGTTATATGTAGCCATTGATATCTGTGATCATTTAACATAGTTGTCAGCTAATGATGGACTCTCACAATGATTAGACTCAGATTTGTGTAAATACTTTGGATCAATACATCTGCTAGTGTTTGACAAGTGGCTATCTGTGTGTTTTGAGGTATGGCATCAAGGTGCTGGCAGGCAGTTTATAAATCTTCCTTATAGTCTTTACTTTTTGCTTATGTAAAATCTGAAGGTCAGCTAGGGCCTTCTCAGGTATTTCCTAGGCATGTACATAACTCTGTACATTTGTGTGACCATCTAGAGTTTTAGGATTATGTTGAAAACTTTTCAGTTCAGTTTAGTCGCTCAGTCATGTCTGACTCTTTGCAAACCCATGAACTACTGCATGCCAGGCCTCCCTGTCCATCACCAACTCCTGCAGTTTACCCAGACTCATGTCCTTTGAGTTGGTGATGCCATCTAACCATGTCATCCTCTGTCATCCCCTTCTCTTCCTGCCTTCAATCTTTCCCAACATCAGGGTCTTTTCAAATGATTCAGCTCTTTGCATCAAGTGGCCAAAATATTGGAGTTTCAGCTTCAACATCAGTCCTTCTAATGAATACCCAGGACTGATTTCCTATAGGTTGGACTGGATGGATCTCCTGGCAAACCAAGGGACTCTCAAGAGTCTTCTTTAAATATCGTAGTTCAAAAGCATCATTTCTTCTGTGCTCAGCTTTCTTTATAGTCCAAATCTCACATCCATGCATGGCCACTGGAAAAACCATAGCCTTGACTAGACGGAGAAAGTAATGGCATAGTTGGCAAAGTAATCTCTCTGCTTTTTAATATGCTAACTAAGTAGGTCATAATTTTCCTTCCAAGGAGTAAGCATCTTTTAATTTCATGGCTGCAATCACCATCTGCAGTGATTTTGGAGCCCAAAAAAATAAAGTCTGACACTCTTTCCACTGTTTCCCCATCTATTTGCCATGAAGTGATGGGACCGGATGCCATGATCTTAGATTTTTTAATGTTGAGCTTTAAGCCAACTTTTTTACTCTCGTCTTTCACTTTCATCAAGAGGCTTTTTAGTTCTTCTTCACTTTCTGCCATAAGGGTGGTGTCATCTGCATATCTGAGGTTATTGATATTTCTCCCAGCATATTTCTCCCTGGATATTTGATTCCAGCTTGTGCTTCTTCCAGTCCAGCGTTTCTCATGATGTACTCTGCATATAACTTAAATAAGCAGGGTCACAACATACAGCCTTGACGGACTCCTTTTCCTATTTGGAACCAGTCTGTTGTTCCATGTCCAGTTCTAACTGTTGCTTCCTGACCTGCATACAGACTTCTCAAGAGACAGGTCAGGTGGTCTGGTATTCCCATCTCTTTCAGAATTTTCCACAGTGTATTGTGATCCACACAGTCAAAGGCTTTGGCATAGTCAATAAAGCAGAAATAGATGTTTTTCTGGAACTTTCTTGCTTTTCTGATGATCCAGCAGATGTTGGCAATTTGATCTCTGGTTCCTCTGACTTTTCTAAAACCAGCTTGAACATCTAGAAATTCACAGTTCACGTATTGCTGAAGCCTGGCTTGGAGAATTTTGAGCATTACTTTGCTAGCGTGTGAGATGAGTGCAACTGTGTGGTAGTTTGAGCATTACTTGACATTGCCTTTCTTTGGGATTGGAATGAAAACTGACCTTTTTCAGTCCTGTGGCCACTGCTGAGATTTCCAAATTTGCTGACATGTTGAGTGTATCACTTTTACAGCATCATCTTTTGGATTTGAAATAGCTCCACTGGAATTCCATCACCTCCACTAGCTTTGTTCATAGTGATGCTTCCTAAGGCCCACTTGACTTCACATTCCAGGATGTGAATGTCTACGTGATCCAGGTCTACGTGAATGATCACACCATCGTGATTATCTGAGTCACGAACATCTTTTTGTACAGTTCTTCTGTGTATTCTTGCCACCTCTTCTTAATATCTTCTGCTTCTTTTAGGTCCATACCATTTCTGTCCTTTATTGAGCCCATTTTTGCATGAAATGTTCCCTTGGTATCTTCAGTTTTCTTGAAGAGCTCTCTAGTCTTTCTCATTTTATTGTTTTCCTTTATTTCTTTGCACTGATCACTGAGGAAGGCTTTCTTATCTCTCCTTGCTATTCCTTGGAACTCTGCATTCAAATGGATATATCTTTCCTTTTCTCCTTTGCTTTTCAATTCTCTTCTTTACACAGCTGTTTGTAATGCCTCCTCAGACAGCCATTTTGCTTTTTTTCATTTCTTTTTCTTGGGGATGGTCTTGATCCCTGTCTCCTGTACAGTGTCACTAACCTCTGTCCATAGTTCATCAGGCACTCTGTGTATCAGATCTAGTCCCTTAAATCTATTTCTCACTTCCACTGTATAATCATAAGGGATTTGATTTAGGTCATACCTGAACGGTCTAGTGGTTTTCCCTACTTTCTTCAAGTTAAGTCTGAATTTGGCAAAAAGGAGCTCATGATCTGAGGCACAGTCAGCTCCCAGTCTTGTTTTTTGCTGACTGTATAGAACTTCTCCATCTTTGGCTGCAAAGAATATAATCAATCTGATTTTGGTGTTGACCATCTGGTTATGTCCATGTGTAGAGTCTTCTCTTGTGTTGTTGGAAGAGGGTGTTTGCTATGACCAGTGCGTTCTCTTGGCAAAAGTCTATTAGCCTTTGCCCTGCTTCATTCTGTACTCAAAGGCCAAATTTGCCTGTTACTCCAAGTGTTTCTTGACTTCCTACCTTTGCATTCCAGTCTCCTATAATGAAAAGGACATCTTTTTTGGGTGTTCGTTCTAAAAAGTCTTGTAGGTCTTCATAGAACCATTCAACTTCAGCTTCTTCAGTGTTACTGGTTTTGGCATAGGCTTGGATTACCATGATATTGAATGGTTTGCCTTGGAGATGAACAGAGATCATTCTGTCATTTTTGAGATTGCATCCAAGTACTGCATTTCAGACTCTTTTGTTGACCATGATGGCTACTCCATTTCTTCTAAGGGATTTCTGCCCACAGTAGTAGATATAATGGTCATCTGAGTTAAATTCACCCATTCGAGTCCATCTTAGTTTGCTGATTCCTATAATGTCGAGGTTTACTCTTACCATCTCCTGTTTGACCACTTCCACTTTGCCTTGATTCATAGACCTAACATTCCAGGTTCCTATGTAATATTGCTCTTTATAGCATTGGACCTTGCTTCTATCTCCAGACACATCCACAACTTGGTGTTGTTTTTGAGTTGGCTCCATCCCTTCATTCTCTAAAATTATTCTCCTTTACTTGAGGATCTTGTTCTTCAGCTCTTCCTTTTAGATTTTTTTTGTTCAATGTGTTTTCAGCCCTCAGAATATCCCTTGAGGTATTCTGCCTTAGGCAGCTGAAATGTTAAACAACAGCTACTCATTGTTTTTGACAAATGCCCTGGGAATAGGACTGCTTGCTCTGAGTCAGGTCAAATAAAGACAGGTGCTGAGAATGGAGTGTTTCAGTCAGCCATCAAACTGTTTAAAGAGTGATAATGCTCTGGGGACAAGTTTTTGGAAGAGTTCCAAGCCCATTCTCCCCACTCTAGTGGTTGTTTGGCTGACGACTTTCATAGTCACTGTATTGTTAGGCTATTGGTTTTTGAGGCTAATATGGAGCTAGGGAGATGGGAGTGGAATTAGGACAAGTGGAAATACTGCAAGGCTCAATGTTCTTACCAATATTCAGCTGTTTTTCTTGAATAATTTTTTTTGAATTGTTGCAAGGCTTTGGTTAACTTTGAGAATTCTGAAACATTGACTTTGGTAACTTTCTTTCTAGTGTTATAGTTGTTGTTATGGAGGAGCTGGGATTTGGAGATCCTTTGCTGTTGCAGAAGTGCTTCCTCTCTTCTCACTTCACATCATTTTAAAAAGCTGTGGAAATGAGGGCCATTCCCTGGAGAAAGGATATGTGGAACTGGCAGTTGTTTTCTAGTGTAGCGGAGCTAAAGAAGTTTTACAGCCCAGTTCTCTAGGTAGGAAATAGGGATTTGAGACTAAAAGTTGCATAGGTCTGAACTGTTTTTTAAAGGGTTTCTTCTAAACCCTTGGGAATTCATTGATATAGCAAGTGGCACACTGAGTTTGGAAAGCCTAAGATTACTAATTACAACTAGCAGGTTGGGTACCTTTACCCTATACCAAAGATTTATTCATTCTTGGAACATAGTGTCTTCCAAATTTCTTTCACATGTGTGAGTGTGAATCTTGGCTCATTTCCCCAACAAATTCACTTATCTGTCCACCCTTCCTCCACTGTCCTTTCTTATTGTTACCTCTGTCATCGCTTTCTGTTTCTTAGTTCCTCAATTTGAGTTCTAATAGAACTTTATAATTTTAAAGACCACTGTATGGATCCTAATGTCATAATTTAGAAAAAGAATATGGGTATAGTAGGAACATGGAGAAACACCATACAGGTAAACCCCTAAGATGAAGAACAGAATACATAGTGTCACCTAAAGTAAATTTGATAGAGACAGAGTAAAGGGACAAAGTAGGAGATTAAATAGTTAATCTCACTAGGGAACTGTATGTAAAAAATATGGAAATATGGGAGACCCCTTTAAGTTAATGATTACACAAGAAAGCAAGTTTGGTTAACCACAAAGCCAAGCAGGCTTGCTTAACAAGAAAACCAGGCAACAGATGCACAAGATATGCCCCCAAACAATAAAGCAGCAGTGGTACGAGACCACATTGTGGCCTGTGAGCTCAGGAAGTTAGGGCACACTCTGCACACATAAAAAGGAGTAATTTGTAGACCTAGCTTAAACATGTAGGGACAAGGACACTTCCCTACCCAACTTTGAGGAGGAGCTCATGATAGAAGCATGATGTCAAGAATGACAAAGAATTCTTGTCCGCCTTTCCTTTGATTATAAGGAAATCTTTTCCTCCACCTTTCCTTTAATTATGAAACTGTAGCTCGCAAAGTTCTCGGAACATGGTACCTTCTTGCCCACTCACTTGTAAGCCTCACGAGCATCCTATGCTAATAAATCACTTCTTATCTATCACTTTGCTTCTCACTGAATTCTTTCTATGCTGAGACATAAAGAACTGGGAGCTCTACAGAGCCTCCCTGAAATGCCACCCATCTGTTTCAAATTTATTAGTTTTTATGTGATAAACATATAATATTGGTAATTGCAACATTTTATGATAAATGCCAACTGTAGGGTGGTAGTATATATGGAGCTTAGAGAAAGAAGTGTTCAGAAACAAAGAGTTTGTATTTATGTAGCATTGCCTGATGGGGAGAAAAATGACTGAATTTAAAAGAAAGGTAAAAATTATAGTTTCTCCAACAGTAAACTCTAGTTCAGCCCTGAGACCATTCTCCATGGTCTTCCCTAAACTGGATAAAATAACCCATAAAGCTCCCTTTGCTCTGACTCTGCTTAATTTTCCAATTACTACTTCAGATAACTTCATAGTGAGATGCACAGGACAGTGGCTCTGAGTGTTTCTGTCTGCAAACACACACACATCTCCTCCTTCCACATTATGTGCTCATTCGCGGGCTGTACATCAGTGGCCTTCTCCTTTATAATTCTGTCTCCCATGGCCTTAGCTGTTGAGATTTATCCCCTTAGAGACTGGTCTGAGATCTGCAGAATTCCTCAAATCCTTTACCTGGACCAATCTCTCTCTTCGCTTTTCATTACAACATTGGAGAAATACAAGATCACAAGCATAAAGGAAAAAGGCCCCATGAGATGGCAGTACATCTTTTTTGGGACCAGTGTGGTTAAAAATGACAGTCAGTAACCTTGTTTACAAATAACTAGGCCCATTTAAAAGCACTGTGGATAGGGGTAATTCCAAAACAAGCATCCAGCCCAAGGATCTGAGTGGTACATATGCATGCCTGTGAAAGGCCTTTCATTTACCTACAATGCTTCAGGTCTTATTTAAAAACACATCATTTTCCTCACCCTGCCACATTCATTTATATTAGTGAGGATTCTTAGGACCTCTGGGTTTATGGCTGGTGTCTCTCCAGACCGCTGCTCCTTGCCTGAGCCAGGCTGTGATATGCTTTCAAGCAAAAGGAGCATCTCCACAGAAACAGCTGTTAACATCCCCTGGCACAGTGTGCCCTCACCCTGTGATTTCCCCTCCAAATTTGCATTCGTGCTGTCAGTTGGGGAATTGCATAGAATGACAATTGATGCCACCAGTGAAAGAAGCTTTGATGGTAATGAGGGATGGGGAAGAAGCAGACTTATTCATTAATGACTCTAGAAGAAGGAATGGGCTCTCTCCGCTCACATAAGCTGCTTGAACTCAAGTGGGGTTAATTGTTTCCTGTGTGAGTCCATGGTAGCTTTCATCTCAGGAGATGACAGAGAATGAGCCTTAATTAGCCAATCTGACCTAATCTCATGTTCTGTTCCTTGTATAACATCACTGGTTTTCTCTCAGTTCTTCTGGAGTAGATGCATGTGTATGTGTGTACACACACACACACACACACACACACCACCCTGCAGTTAGTCATCCTTTCAGCAAGAGGTGTGGGATGAAGTGTTCCTTTGTCATTCTAAAACATCTGAATGAGCCTGTTTGTGGATGTGGTGTGTAACTGTCCTAGATTAGATTAGCTTCTTTGCTGAGAGACAGACTCTGAGCTAGAGATTGAGTAAGGGGGTTAAGAGGTGGAGGGGGGCTCTGGGGTGCAACACCTGTAAGGGAATGAGGATGCTTAGGGGAAGTTGACTGTGATATAATTCTAATAAAAGCCTCAGTTGATCTCCCAGGGACTCTGCCATGGGGTCAGCTCTTTGTAAATGAGGCCAGGGGACTGGGACTTTGGTTTCCACAAAATGAGTCCCCAGGAAGGATTGTAGCCTGGTGCCCTGGAGTTCCATCCATATGATGGGGATCCTCAAAGAACAGCTTGGGTGGGGCTCTCAGCAGCCTTGGATCTGGACCTGGGACCTGGAGGGGCTGTAAGGCTTCATCACAGGGCTGTTGCCTCTTTCAATGACTGGGTCAGGAGGAAATGTGGGCCATTATCTCACTCCCTGATCACCTGCCATCTTTCTATTCAGAGCAGAGTTTAGAAGGTGGGTCTGGAAACATATGAAGCAAATAATCACTCTTTCATTGAGATAAGGAATGAAGGACCAGCCCTCAGCTCTCCTGTGAAGCAGGACTCAGACACCAATGGGCTCTGCATACCTTGTGAAAGGCATACCCCAAATTCAGGGGCAAATGGGTGACGTGAGGTGTCTGAGTGTTGTGAATCAGTTGGCCCAGCACTTGTCTGTAACTTCTTCTTTAAAATTAATTAATTGATTGACTGTGTTTGGCTATGCTGGTTCTTTGTTGTGGTGCACAGGCTCTCTATTGCTGCACATGGGCTTTCTTTGGTTGCAGTGTGTGGTCTTCTCATTGTGGCAGCTTCTCTTGCTGCAAAATGCGGGCTCTAGATGCACAGGCTTCAGTATTTGCAACTCAGGGTCTCTAGAGCATGGATTCTACAATTGTGGCCCATGGGCCCCACTGTCCCATGGCATGTGGAATCTTCCTGGACCCAGGATTGAACCTGTGTCTCCTTCACTGGCAAGCAGATTCTTAACCACTGGACCTTTAGGGATGTCCCCACCAGGTCTCCTTAAACCTCAGGATAGTTAGTGCTGCTTCAGTTTCACACACTGCCTCCAAAATACGTTCTTTTTTTAAAAGTAAGCGAGGTCACATTTGCAAATGTTGGCTTTTCTGTGATGTGGCTTACTCTCTCTCTCTTTTTTAAGCTATATTGAGATATAATTGACATATAACTTTGTGTAAGTTTAAAGTGTCCAATGTGTTGATTTAATATATGTATATATCTTGAAATTATTCCAAAATGTTAATTAACATCTCCACCAACTCACGAAATTACTTTGTGTCTGTTAAAAACACTTATGATCTACTCTTTAGCAACTTTCCAGTTATAATACAGTTGTTGTTCAGTCACTAAGTTGTGTCTGATTCTTTGCGACCCCATGATGGTAGCACACCAGGCTTCCCTGTCCTCCGTTATCTCCTGGAGTTTGCTCAGATTCATGTCCATTGACTTGGTGATGCTATCTAACCAGCTCATCCTCTGCTGCCTTCTTTTCCGTTGGCCTTCAATCTTTCCCAGCAACAGGGTCTTTTCCCGTGAGTCAGCTCTTCACATCAGAGGGCCAAACCACTGGAGCTTCAGCTTCAGCATCAGTCCTTTCTTTAGGATTGGCTGGTTTGATCTCCTAGCAGTCCAAGGGACTCTCAAGAGTCTTCAGCACCACAATTTGAAAGCATCAATTCTTCAGCACTCAGCCTTCTTTATGGTCCAACTCTCACATCCATACATGACTACTGGAAAAACCATAGCTTTGACTATATGGACCTTTGTTGGCAAAGTGATGTCTCTGATTTTAATATGCTGCCTAGATTTGTCATAGTTTTCCTTCTGGCAATAATACAGTATTATTACCTATAGGCACCATGCTGTACATCACATCTCCAGAGCTTATTCATCTAACTGATGATTGTACTTTGGAACATCTCCCTGTTTCCACCAGCTCCCAGCCCCTGGCAACCACCCATCTACTCTATGTTTCTGTGAATTTGGCTTTCTTAGAGTCCACACATAAGTGAGATCATACCATACAGTATTTGTCTTTATCTGTGTGACTTATTTCACTTAGAATAATGCCCTCAGGTCTATTCATGTTGTTACAAATGGTGTGGTTGTTTTCTTTTTTATGGCTGAATAATATTCCATTGTGTCTGTATAGTATAAATATAGGTTTATTTATAAATAAAGTATATGTAGACCACATTTTATTTAACTACTTATGTTGTTTCCATGTCTCAACTGTAACACTGCAGTGTACATGGAGGTGCAGATAACTCTTCAAGGTAATGTTTCATTTTCTTCTGATAAATACCAAAAAGTGGTATTGCTGGATCATATGTGTGTGCTGTGTGTTAGTTGCTCAGTGTGTCTGATTCTTTGCAACCTCATGGATTATGGCCTGCTAGATTCCTCTGTCCATAGAATTCTCCAGGCAAGAATACTACAGTGGATTGCCATTTCCTCCTCCGGGGGAACTTCTTGATCAGAGACTGAACCCAGGTCTTCTGCATTGCAGGCAGACATTTCACCATTTGAGCCACCAGGGAAGGGTCAGATCATACAGTAACTCTATTTTTAATTTTTGAGTATCCTCCATACCTTTTTCCATAGAGGTTGCATGAGTTTACATTCCTACCAATCACGCACAAGTGTTAACCCTTTTCACCACATTCTCACCAGCATTTGTTATCTCTTGTCTTTTTTGTAAGTTATATGACTTTAAACCGATCTTGAGCTAACGGGTAGAGACTGACCCCTGAAGGGTTTCTAGGCCCATGTGTGGCCTTGAAAATCTGAGTTACTTGAGAAGCAAAGTAGTTGAAGTTCATTCCCTATTTTTTGCTCTACCGAGACCAGCAGCTCAGCAGTAAAGAATCTGCCTGCAGTGCAGGAGACAAGGGAGACCCTGGTTTGATCCCTGGGTAGGGAAAATCCCCTGAAGGAGGGCATGGCAACCCACTCCAGTATTATTACCTGGAGAATCCCTGGGCAGAGGGGTCTGGGGGCTACAGTCCATGGGGTCACAAAAAGTTGGAGACACGACTGAAGCGACAGAGCATGCACACAGACACCAAGACCAGAATGAAGGATTCCTTTATGGTCTTGATGGTTCCATGTGACGCAGATTCCTACCAACCTCATAGGTCTGGGCCATCACCTTCTATGGATCCCTAGATCTTGGGAGGAAAGCAGAAGGCACAGGGCAGGCAGAAGGGGTTCTGGTCTCAGGGTGGAGCTCGGGATGGCACACGGTGACTCAGTAGGCAGCTACAGAGACTGTACCAAGCCCATGGGTGCCTCAGTCTCTTCCTCGTTCTTCTTCCTAATCTTTTTCTGCCTCCTCCCCTCCATGCTGTGGGAAGTGGGGGTTTCCTCTGAAGGTCAGCAACCAGAGCACACAGTAACTACTTGTTAGATGTTTGTGGATGACTGAATGTTGGTCCCAGAGGCTCTCAGGTGGGCCCTGGGAGAGAAGACAGGATCTTATCAATCCTCCCTGCTTACATTCACTCTGTGGCCCACCTGTATTTGCTCCTCAGACTGAGGTGATATTTGCATAACTTTTCCTCCTTTTACCATGCAAGCAGCTTACATGTCAATGGTCACAACTTATGACCAACCTCTTCAAGTTCCTAACCGTGATGTGGCCACGGCTGAGGGGCCTGGGAAAGAGGAATGTTCTGAGTACCAAGGAACCCTATCTTTACAGAGCAGGATGTTTTAGTCATAGATAGGATACTTGTCTTCCAATTCTAGGACTTGATGAGGGCAAGGACAGCCTGGTCTTCAGGCGACTTTATCTCCAGGCTACAGTCCTTTGCCCAGATTGGGCTGTTTCTCCCAGCTTTTTCTCGTTGCTGTGAATGCACTGGAATGGTGTATGCAGCGGCCCTGGCATCTGCTTCTTTCTTTAAGAAACAAGTTATCAGCAAATGCAGAAATGGGGGCAGCAAGAGTGGGGGAGCTGGGCTCTTTCCAGTCAATTGAGGAACTAGAGAAAGTGAATGTGACAAAACTTTAAACAGATTATTTCTTTTCCAGGTGTTCTCATGAAGGAGGAAAGATAGACATGCATATGTACACGCACACATACTTTATATTTTACATAAAGGTATTGTGCTAAACAAACACATATAAGCTCTTGGGAAAGGAGTTAAACTGGAAGCCTTGAGACCAGGTCTGACAGGTGGCAACCTCAGCCACCCGACATCTGACTCCATCTCTCCTATTGACTTTTAGTGCTGACTTAAGCAAGTCAATTAACCTTTCTGTGACCCACTCTCTAACCTTCTAAGTGGAAAAGAACAGCAGTGGCCCAGCTCCAAGGGGTGCCAGGAGCTTATCATCTTCCAAGAGCTTATCATCATTAGTGTGCTGTGTAAGAGCAGGTGCTATACTTGTATTAAAGGCCGGATGAATATTCATGAGTGTGTCTGTGCTGCCACTTTCCCCAGCCTCTCTGGATCTTGCTGAGCTGTGGGGGGAGGCTTCTAGAAAGTGTAAAATGGAAATGTCCCGGGCTTCAAATTGTCTCTGCAAATAGCACACTTCAACAGTGTGTATTTACCAATGAAATGTTAACAGGAATGACATTTGGGTGTGAAACCAAATGGAACTCTCAAGGTGGCAGGGGTAGTGGTGGGAGAAGAAGTAACATTTCAGCAGCACCAAGTACTGTGAACACTTCTTACCCAGGGTGGTTGGATTGGTGCTGTGGACTGTGAAAGTTGAAGTGGGGAAGGATACAGAGTGATATCTTCAGACTTTAAACATTTTACTTTACAACATGATTCTGTTCATTTTGGGGGATGATCTATTGATACAAGGCTGAAACTCTTCCTTTGAGGACAGAAGCTGACTGGTGTTCCATATGTCATTCTTGCATAAACCACTTCTGTGATCTATCTGCTAAGATTTCCAGTTTGAGATCCTCTTAAGTGGAGCAAGGACTTAAAGGTATGTGGACCAATGAAGCAAAGCATCTTTATAGATTTTAACTGTTTTCCCACGCTTTCACAGATATCTTACGTGTATGAAATCTGATAGTAATTTATTTAACAACTTGCCTTTAGGAGACTTTCCAACGCATTCAAGTTGTCTTTCATAGAAACAATAGTGTTCTTTCTTTCTGCACTCATATTTCATGGACTTAAGTAATATTGAGTTAAATTACATAATTACATTGGTAAGTACAGCCAGCACACAGGTTTGATAACAGACACACCTGATTTGTAATGCCTCTGACTCTGCTGGTGTAGCAGAAGTACAGTATCAATCCATGTTATCCATGGGGATTGGTTCCAGGACTCCCATGGGTACCAAAAGCCACAGATGTTCAAGTCCCTTATACAATATAAAACAGTGGAGTATAGACAGCTTTCCACATCCAAGTGTCTGCATCTGTGGATACACAAGGCTGATTCCATGGGAAGGACAGGCAAGAGCATGCCGGCCATGAACCTGCAGCAGGCCTAGGTCAGGAAGATGGAGAAATTAAATTGGCAAGTTGGTTGAGTAGCAGCTGGGTAAGAGAGCATTACCTATATTTGAATTTTTCTCCCTTTCTTCTAAAGCTTATGATAACCCCATCAGTTTTCTGTTTGCCATCTCTATATTGTCTGTGCTTAGTTGCTCAGTCATGTCCAACTCTTTGTGACCCCATGTACTGCAGCCTATTAGGCTCCTCTGTCCATGGGGATAATCCAGGCAAGAAAACTGGAATGGGTTGCCAGGTCCTTCTCCAGGGGATCTTCCCAACCCTGGGACGGAACCTAGGTCTCCCACACTGCATGCAGATCTTTACTGTCAGAGCCACCAGAAGCTCTATACAGTCATCAAAAACAAGACCAGGAACTGACTGTGGTTCAGACCATGAACTCCTTATTGCAAAATTCAGATGTAAATTGAAGAAAGTAGGGGAAATCCCTAGTGCATTCAGGTATAACCTAAATAAAATCCCTTATGATTATACAGTAGAAGTGACAAATAGATTCAAGGGATTAGATCTGATAGACAGAGTGCCTGAAAAGCTATGGACAGAGGTTTGTGACATTTTACAGGAGGCAGTGATCAAGACCATCCCCAAGGAAGAAAATGCAAAAAGTCAAAATTGTTGGAGCAGGCCTTACATATAGCTGAGAAAAGAAGAGAAGCTAAAGGCAAAGGAAAAAGGAAAGATATACCCATCTGAATGCAGAGTTGCAAAGAATAGCAAGGAGAGATAAGAAAGCCTTCCTCAGCGATCAATGAAAATAAATAAGGGAAAACAGTAGAATGGAAAAGACTAGTGATCTCTTCAAGAAAATTAAAGATACCAAGGGAACATTTCATGCAAAGGTGGGCTCAATAAAGGACAGAAATGGTATGGACCTAACAGAAGCAGAAGATATTAAGAAGAGGTGGCAAGAATACACAGAACTATACAGAAAAGATCTTAATAACCACGATGGTGTGATCACTCACCTAGAGCCAGACATCCTGGAATGCCAAGTCAAGTGGGCCTTAGGAAGCATCACTATGAACAAAGCTAGTGGAGATGATGGAATTCCAGCTGAGCTGTTTCAAATCCTCAAAGATGATGCTGTGAAAGTGCTCCACTCAATATGCCAGCAAATTTGGAAAACTCAGCTGGAAAAGGTCAGTTTTCATTCTAATCCGAAAGAAAGGCAATCCCAAAGAAAGTTCAAACTACCGCACAATTGCACTCATCTCACACGCTAGTAAAGTAATGCTCAAAATTCTCCAAGCCAGGCTTCAACAGTACGTAAACCATGAACTTCCAGATGTCCAAGCTCAATTTAGAAAAGGCAGAGGACCCAGAGGTCAAATTGCAAACATCTGCTGGATCATCTAAAACGCCAGAGAGTTCCAGAGAAACATCTACTTCTCCTTTATTGACTATGCTAGAGCCTTTGATTGTGTGGATAACCACAAACTGGAAAATTTTTCAAGATATGGGAATACCAGACCACCTGACCTGTCTCTTGAGAAATCTGTATGCAGGTCAAGAAGTAACAGTTAGAACTGGACATGGAACAACAGACTGGTTCCAAATCCAGAAAGGAGTGCATCAAGGCTGTACATTGTCACCCTGCTTATTTAACTTATATGCAGAGTACATCATGTGAAATGTTCAGCTGGATGAAACACAAGCTGGAATCAAGATTTCTAAGAGAAATATCAATAACCTCAGATATGTAGATGACACCACCCTTATGGAAGAAAGTGAAGAGGAACTGAAGAGCCTCTTGATGAAAGTGAAAGAGGAGACTGACAAAGCTGGCGTAAAACTCAGCATTCAAAAAACTAAGATCATGGCATCTGGTCCTATCACTTAACCGCAAATAGATGTGGAAACAATGGAAACAGTGACAAATTTTATTTTTTGGGGTTCCAATATCACTACAGATGGTGACTGAAGCCATGAAATTAAAAGACACTTGCTCCTTGGAAGAAAAGCTATGAGGAACCTAGACAGCATATTAAAAAGCAGAGACATTACTTTGCTGACAAAGGTCCATCTAGTCAAAGCTGTGGTTTTTCCAGTAGTCATGTATGGATGTGAGAGTTGGAGTATAAAGAAAGCTGAACATTGAAGAATTGATGCTTTTGAACTGTGGTGTTGGAGAAGACACTTAAGAGTCCCTGGGACTGCAAGGAGATCAAACCAGTCAATCTTAAAGGAAGTCATTTCTGAATATTCATTGAAAGGACTGATGCTGAAGCTCCAATACTTTGCCAGCCTGATTTGAAGAGCCAGCTTATTAGAAAAGAAAGTTGTGGTACATATACACAATGGAATACTACTCAGCTATTAAAAAGAATGCATTTGAATCAGTTCTAAGGAAGTTAATGAAACTCAAGCCATTATACAGAGTGAAATAAGCCAGAAAGGAAAACACCATATTAATGCATATATATGGAATTTAGAAAGACTGTATCAATGACCATATATGCGAGACAGCAAAAGAGATACAGATGTAAAGAACAGACTTTTGGACTCTGTGGGAGGAGAGGGTGGGATGATTTGAGAGAATAGCACTGAAACATGTATATTACCATATGTGAAATAGATCACCAGTCCAAGTTTGATGCATGAAACAGGGCACTCAAAGCCAGTGCACTGGAACAACCTGAGGGATGGGGAACACATGTACACCTGTGGCTGATTCATGTCAATGTATGGCAAAAACCACCACAATATTGCAAAGTAATTAGCCTCCAATTAAATTAATTTTTTTTTTTTAAAAAGCAAAGACTCTGATGCTGGGAAAGATTGAAGGCAGGAGGAGAAGGGGATGACAGAGGATGAGATGGTTGGTTGGCATCACCAACATGATGGACATGAGTCTCAGCAAGCTCCGGGAGTTGGTGATGAACAGGGAAGCCTGGCTTGCTGCAGTCCATGGGGTCACAAAGAGTCGGACACGACTTGAGTGACTGAACTGAACTGACCTGAGCCACCAGGGAAGCCCATTTCTATTTTAAGGTATAGTATTTGAAGTTCAGAGAGCAACTTAGGGCGGCTATTCCACCCTAAGTTACACAACTAGTGAGCAGCACTCAGAATTTCAGTGTTTCTGGTTTTGCCTTTATGGGTCTCATTGAGGACTCACTTTCTTCAGGAACTGGTTTCTTTACCTGTTTTATTGAGTAAAAATTTAATAGTCACATATACAAAAAGCTCTATTACTTTCTTTTTCAATCTTATTAAATCTGGCTTTCTGTATCCTCCACTTAGGGTGATAAGAAATTCAGTCATATTTTGGGCTCCCCAGCCTAGGATTTTGAGAGGAATCTAAGGCTTTAATTATTTACTTCATATTTGAGCAGGGGCCTTGTTCTTCAACAATGGTGATTGTTCTTGTAAATCAGTAGTTCTCAATGTGTGGTCCCAGACTGGCAGCATCAGTGTTACCTTGGAAACTTGTCAGAAATGCAAATTCTCAGGTTTCATCCTCGATCTGTTAAATCAGGAGCTCTGGGCCCAGCAATGTATGCACTGACAAAGCCTCCAAATATTCTGACACAGAGATACATTCTGATGTCACACAGTTTGAGAACTGCTTCTTGCTAACATTCATTCATGTGTTCAACAAATACTTTCTGAGTGTCTGCTATGAGTCAGGGGCTGGTGATAAAATGACAAATGTGGAGAGTGTACCTGGGTTGATCTTTTTATTTTTACATCTTTATTTATTTAATTTGTTTTAGGCTGCACTGGATCTTTGTTGCTGCACAAGGGCTTTCTCTAGCTGTAATGGGCAGGGGGTGCTCTATAGTTGTGCAATGCAGTCTTCTCTTTGGGGTGGCTTTTCTTGTTATGGTGCACAAGCTCTAGGGTTCTCAGGATTTAGTAGTTGTGGTGCCAGACCTAGTTGCCTCATGGCATGTGGGATCCTCCCAGACCAGGGACTGAATCTGTGTCCCCTGCATTGGCAGGCAGACTCTTAAGCACTGAACTACCAAATCACCAGGGAAGCCCTATTTTATTTTATTAATTTTATATTGTGACAAAATACAAAAAAATTTCCTTTTTTAACCATGTTAAGTGAACAATTCAACTGCATTAAATACATTCACACTGTTGTATAAGCACTACCACTATTCAATTCCAGATAATTTTCATCATCCTAAATAGAAACTCTGTACGCATTCAACAATACCTCTCCACTACCACTCTGAGCAACCTCAAGTTACTTCTACTTTCTGTCTCATGAGTTTGCCTATTCTATATACCTCATATAAGTGGACTTCTTACCATATTTATTCTTTTGTGTCTGGGTTATTTTATGTAGCATAATGTCTTCAAGGTCATCCATGTTCTAGGATGTGTCAGAATTCCTTTTTTTTTTAAGGCCTAAATAGTATTCTGTTGTATGGTTTCTTTTTTAAAAATTTATTTATCTTTAATTGAAGGATGATTGCTTTACAATACTGTGTTGATTTCTGCCATACGTCAACATGAATCACTCATAGGTACACATATGTCCCCTCCCTGTTCAACCTCCCTCACACCTCCCACCCCATCCCACCCCTCTAGGTTGTTACAGAGCCCCAGTTTGAGTTTCCTGAGCCACACAGCAAAGTCCCACTGGCTATTTTACACATGACAGTATATATGTTTCTATGTTATTTTCTCCATTCATCCTACCCTCTCCTTCTTCCCCCGACCCCCGACCACAATTTCTTTACCCATCCATCTGTTGATGGATGTTTGAACTGTTTGCACCTTTTGGTATATTGTGAATAATGCTGCTGTAAACATGAGTATAAAAGTATCTGTTTTGAATACTTGCTTTCAATTCTTTGGGCATATACTTAGAGTTAAATTGATGGATCTTATGGTAATTCTATGTTTACCTTTTTGAGGTAACCACTAAATGGTGTGATGCAGCAACTATAACATTGTATGTTCTCACCAGCAGTGTATAAGTGTTCAAATTTCTTCACATCCTCACCAACAATTTTTATTTTCTAATTTTTCATAACAATCATGCTAGTGGATATGAAGTGGTATCTCATTGCAGTTTTTTTTTTTTTTTGTTTGTATTTCTCTAAAGACTAAGGTTATTTACATCTTTTCATGTATTTGTTTCCATTTGTATATCTTCTTTGGAGAAATGTCCATGAAATCCTTTGCCCATTTTTGATTTGGGCTGTTTGATTTCTTTTATTGTTGAGTTTTAGAGGTTCTTTATATATTCTGTATTTTAACTGTGTATCAGATATATGATTTGCAGATTTTTTTTTGCAAATATTTTCTCTCATTCTGTGCATTATATTATCACTCTCTTGATGACAACCTTGGTGATGGTTTAGTCACTAAGTCGTGTCCGACTCTTGTGACCCCCATGGACTGTAGCCCACCAGACTCTTCTGTCCATGAGATTTTTCCAGGCAAGAATACTGAAGTGGGCTGCCATTTCATTCTCCAGGGGATCTTCTCAATCTAAGGATTGAACCCAGGTTTTCTGAACTGCAGGCAGACTCTTTACTGACTGAAGCTATTCTCTAGTGGTTTTTAATTTCAGTCTGAAGAATTCTCTTTTGCATTTCTTATAAAGCAGGTTTACTGGTGATTAACTCTCAGCATTTGTTTATCTAGAAATATGTTAATTTCTCCCTCATTCTTGAAAGATAGTTTTGCTAGGTATAGACATTTAGGTTGATAGAAGTCCTACTGTTTTCTGGCTTTTATGGTTATTGAGAAGAAATTAACTATTTATTTCATTGAGGATTGCTTGGCCATAATGAGTCTTTTTTTTTTTTTTCTTGCTACTTTCAAGATTTTCTGTTTGTCTTTGTGTTTTAGCAACTTGGCTGTAATGTATTTTTACTTGGATTTCTTTAGAATTTAATCCTTATCAGAGTTCACTGAGATTCTTGAATGCCTCCCCTCAGATTTGGGAAGCTTGGGACTATTTTTTCTCAAATTGTTTTTCTGCTCATTTTTTTCTTCCCCTGCGAAAGTCTGATAATGTGAACACTGGTGCGTTTGATGATTGTTCTATAGGTCCCTCAGCCTCTGGTCATTTTCCTCATTCTTTTTTCTTTCTGTGCCAACGACAGGATAATTTCAATGTTCTTCTGTTTAAATTCACTGATCCTTTCTTCCACTTAATCAACTTGCTGTTGAACTCCTCTGGTAAAGTTTTTATCTTAATTANATTTTCCTCATTCTTTTTTCTTTCTGTGCCAATGACAGGATAATTTCAATGTTCTTCTGTTTAAATTCACTGATCCTTTCTTCCACTTAATCAACTTGCTGTTGAACTCCTCTGGTAAAGTTTTTATCTTAATTATTGTACTTTTTAGCTCCACAGCATGCTCAGTTTCTTTTTATAATATCAATATTTTGATTAACGTTCTTATTTTGTTCGTATATTGTCTCCCTGATTTCCTTTTGTTTGTTGTCCATGATTTCTTTTAGCTCACAGAACATAGTTGAGACAGTTGATTTAACATCTTGAGTAATATTTTCAATGCCTAGGCTTCCCTAGGGATCAGTCAGTTCAGTTCAGTTGCTCAGTCGTGTCTGACTCCCTGCAACCCCATAGACTGTAGTACACCAGGCTTCCCTGTCCATCACCAACTCCCAGAGCTTCCTCAAACTCATGTCCATCGAGTCAGTGATGCCATCCAACCATATCATCCTCTATCATCACTTTCTTCTCCTGCCTCAGGGTCTTCCCACCATCAGGGTCTTTTCAAATGAGTCAGTTCTTCCCATCAGGTGGCCAAAGTATTAGAGTTTCAGCTTCAGCATCAGTCCTTCCAATGAATATTTAGAACTGATTTCCTTTAGGATGGACTTGTTGGATCTCCTTGCAGTCCAAGGGTCTCTCAAGAATCTCCTCTAATACCACAGTTCAAAAGCTTCTTTCCCATGAATGGGCTATGTTTTCCTATTTATTTGCAAGTTTTATATTTTTTATTGAGAAGCTGGACATTTCAGATATTATGGTTATTCTGAAAGTCCTCAGGAATTGCTCTTTGAGAGTTGGAGCCATCTTTTGTGACTTTTCCAGACTATTTTTGCAAAGTGTGTATTCTTTGTTGTGTATTGTTGCTGAAGTTTCTATTCCATTTTCTCTGTGGTCAGCCAATGTCTTGACAAGGATTTACTTAAATGTTTGACTCCAAAAAGGAGAGTCTTTTTAAGTTCTTGGGAAGCCACTGCAACCCATGGGAGCTGAGACAGTGACTGCTAGTCCCTCAGTGACCAAAAGCAGCAACCACCGATCGGAATACACAGTCTTGACATTTGGAAGAGAAGGTCCTATGTCCAGCCTGGCTCTAGGAAGCCACACCAGGAGTGCTGGCAATTACCCCCACAGACGTCTGCCACAGGGTTAGGCACTGATGATTGGTAATCTAATATACAACAGGCTGAAATTCATTGAAACGTGCTGGCCTCTTTATCAAGGTCTCCCCTGGATACTATACGTGTTTAACTAGATGATAGGGTTCAAAAATTGTTACTCCAGACAGTTGTGGCCAGTTGGATCCTTGTTTAGGTGGAAGGATGGATTGCTTGAACTTCCTACTCTGTTTTTACTGTTACCATTTCCACCTGTACAATAGTGTATGCATTTAAGTATTTTAGTGCATTTGTACCTCGTTATTTTATAAAAATGAAAGGAAAATGAAAGTGCCAATAACAGTGATAAAAGTATAGATCTTATAAACTTAATTTGATTAAAACAATGACGCAAACCATCAGGTATGCTGACAGTGAAACTTTAACCTCAGTTGACTGGTATTTATAATTAAGCCAGTTGAGAATGTATTCAATTTCTTTAAAAAATTGTCAAAGAAAAAATACAAAATTTATGAATATGTAAAGAATGATGAAAATGTCATCAAATATGAAATGCAAAGGTGTGAGGGGCAATTTTATAATTATTTTTAGCTCTTTGGGAAATAGGATCCTCTTATAGGATGACTTCAAACTGTGGTGCTGGAGAAGATTCCTGAAAGTCTCTTAGACAGCAAGGAGATCAAACCAGTCAATCTTAAGGGAGATCAACCCTGAATATTCACTGGAAGGACTGAGGCTGAAGCTGAAGCTCCAGAATTTTGGTCATCTGATTCGAAAAGATGGCTCACTGGAAAAGTCCCTGGTACTGGGAAAGATTGAGGGCAGAAGGAGAAGAGGGCGTCAGAGGATGAGATGGCTGGATGGCATCACCAATGCAATGAACATGAACTTGTGCAAACTCCAAAAGATGGTGAGTGACAGGGAGGCCTGGCATGCTGTAGTCCATAGGGTGGCAGAGTCAGACGTGACTGGGTGACTGAACAACAACAACAAATAACATGTAAACACATTTAAAATTTTCCTTTTACTTTATCATGGTTTTTAAGGGATTATTAATATTATATTAGAGGACTTGGACCTTAGTGACCACATTTGTTGCTCAGGTTTCATAAACCATTAAGGTAAAATGTTATTGTCTGCTTTTCTTTCTCTTTACTCACCGATGCAACAATGAGTATCTGTGCCAGATATAGGCTAGGTCCCAGAGAAACTACTGTGAATCAAATTTTATACTAGGTTTATGCTCTAATGAGCAAGAGGGATGTTAATCACATAATCACTAGAATAAATATAAAACTACCCCTGGAAGGAAGGATTGATACTTGTAGGATGGCTGGAGCTCAGGACTTGAGGCTTCTGAGGAAAGGGATACAGGAACCTGGGTCATTGTTGGAGCATGAGGCTCTGGGTGATGAGAGGTGACATGGGGGGCTCTAACAAGGAGACAAGAGACAAGATGAATATATATGGGTCATGGGGAGGATGTAGTCTTTACTGAAAGATATTACTTGAAAATATATTGTTATATACATTACTGTTACTTAATTCTGTTAGGTTTTAGATCTATGAAACTCATTACAAATACCTTATAACTTTAAAAAATGAGATATGTGAATTATGTTCCAGCCTCTAATCTTTGGCTGTGGTGACATTCACAGTCAGAGGTGACTGGGCTATGTCTGGGGCTGCCTTTCTCATCCCAAGTTTCCCTGGGCTGCCAACTGATGCATACAATTAGCTTCTAAGACTAAGTCCAAACCTGAACTCCCAGTAACTCTCACCAAATCTCTCTTCCTCTGGTCTTCTCAGCAAATGACAAGCCAAACCTACAGGTAGCTCAGGCCAAAGTCCAGACATCATTGAACCCTCTCTTTCCTTCACATTCCACGTCCAAATCATCACCAAATGTTGACAGCTTAACCTTCAAAATACATCTAAACCCTGACAACTTCCTCCACAACCATCACTCCCACCCTCATCCCAGCTACTGGCCATCTGTCCTGGATTATGGCTATTGCATTCCAACTGGCTTCTCTGCTTGCAATCAGCCCTAGACAGTTTCCTCTTTTTGCCAAATACTCCAACAGAATGATATTTAAAACACAGGAGTTAGGTCACACCATCCCTCATTCTAACTCCTCTGGGGCTTGCCAGCTCTCTCAGAATAAGACCCAAAGTCCCTGCACAATTTGGCCCCCTGCTACTCTTGACACTGTTTCCTCTCACTTTCCCTTCTCCCATCCCTTCAAGCCACATGGGTTTCCTTACTGTCCATCCAACATCCCTGGGCTTGTTTCTGCACTAGTGCCTTTTCTCATTCTCTTTCTTCTGTCTGGTTGTTCTGCTCCCAGACACCTAAATGATTCACTCCTCTCAATCCCTCTGTTCCTTCAGATCGCTATTCAGATATCACTATAATTGAGGGTCTACTTCTGGTCTTTCTGTCTAACATGGGAACACATACCAGTCCTGCCAATGTACTCCTTTTACCCTTACTCTGTGTCATTCTCTCCATAGAACTTACCATCTAAAATGCTATATATTTCCTTAATCATCAGCTTCCTTCTCTATCATGAAAACTCCATGAAGGTGGGACTTGTCTATTTTGTTCAATGGTCTAACCTCCAGTGTCTCCAAAAGTGCCTGACACATAAAACAAACTCAGTGAATAAATGAACTATTCCATCACCCCCTGTTCACTTCTCTCAAGGTGTTTCTGTTGGTGTTTCTGATCTTGGGAAGATAGAAGCAAGTGGTCTTGAAGCAGAGTCTTAGTTCCCTGCTAGGAATTGAACTTTCCTGGATGGAAAACCAGGAATCCTGACCACTAGATCACCGAGGACTGGAATCTAGAAGCAAAGTTTCCCTGACTCTTGCCCTGTTTGAAAAATTAATTTCTCGAGTCAAAAACTGTAGAGCTGGGTACAAAGTTTACTATTAGAGACACAGTACAACAAGTGGCAGAGCACACAGAGAGGGTTTGTTCAGTTAAGACAGAAGCAAGGCAGAAATATGCACCTAGAGAGAAAGGGTGTGGGTGTCCTCCCTGAGGAAGAGCACCATAAACAAGCGATTAAATCATCATACAGAGCGGTTTTACCTTTGGCCAGTTATCTCACTTCTTTTCCCACATCTGATCTGCTCTGGGACCCTCCACCATCTGCATGCACATCTTTTTCTAAGATGTATTCCACCACGGAGGCCTGGGGGAGGCTTGATATCGCCTATTATGGGGTGGTGCCCTCTTTTTTTGACTCCTAAGGAGCCTTTCTTTAGTTAGGTAGATCTCCTTGACATCAGGAGTGGTCACCTTATCTCTTTACTCCAGCAGAGCTCAGCTCCTGTCATTAATTTTGTCCTTGGAGGCTCTAGGAAAACAAAGCTTCAATTTTACCCCACTTGACAGACACCAAGTGTCCAGCCCAGGGACCTATCTATCTCCTACCTCATTTCTACTGTCCTTATTGCTGGTGACCTGTGGAAGACTTGCAGCCTCTTATTCACAGGAAGCTTGGTTTCTTTTACTCTCTTTCTCCGAACTGTCATCTATATTCCTTGAAATCCATAATATTTTCCATCATTTATCCTCTTGTTTTATATTTTTCCCATTCTCTTTTGCTGCTGCTACATATTTTCAGTTCAGTTCAGTTCTTTTCAGTCGCTCAGTCATGTCCGACTCTTTGTGACCCCATGAATTGCACAACGCCAGGCCTCCCTGTCAATCAACAACTCCCGGAGTTCACTCAAACTCACGTCCATCGAGTCAGTGATGCCATCTAGCCATCTCAGCCTCTGTCATCCCCTTTTCCTCCTGTCCCCAATCCCTCAAAGCATCAGAGTCTTTTCCAATGAGTCAACTCTTCGCATGAGGTGGCCAAAGTATTGGAGTTTCAGCCTTAGCATCATTCCTTCCAAAGATCACCCACGGCTGATCTCCTTTAGAATAGATTGGTTGGATCTCCTTGCAGTCCAAGGGACTCTCAAGAGTCTTCTCCAACACCACAGTTCAAAAGCATCAATTCTTCGGTGCTCAGCTTTCTTCACAGTCCAACTCTCGCATCCATATGTGACCACTAGAAAAACCATAGCCTTGACTAAACGGACCTTTGTTGGCAAAGTAATGTCTCTGCTTTTGAATATGCTATCTAGGTTGATCATAATTTTCTTTCCAAGGAGTAAGCGTCTTTTAATTTCATGGCTGCAGTCACCATCTGCAGTGATTTTGGAGCCCAAAAAGATAAGGGCTGTGATGGTGCACAAGTGTGGGTGGCTGTGATGGCACACAAGCGGGGCCGACAGGAGCTACCCCACATCTGAGATCAGGGGCAGAAGCCGGGAGAACCCCATGCCTGAGGGGCAGTGGCCAAGAGGAGCTACCCCACACCCGAGGCCAGGGGCGGCAGCTGGGAGGAGCTACCCCGCCTCCAAGGAGCAGTGGCTGCACTGGCACAGGAGGGCCGAGAGGAGCTACTCCACGTTCAAGGGCAGGAGGAGGGGTGATGAGGAGATTCCCCTCATCCCAGGTAAGGAGTAGTGGCTGCGCTTTGCTGGAGCAACTGTGAAGAGATACCCCATGTCCAAGGTAAGAGAAACCCAAGTAAGATGGTAGGTGTTGCAAGAGGGCATCAGAGGGCAGACACACTGAAACCATAATCACAGAAAACTAGTCAATCTAATCACACTAGGACCACAGCCTTGTCTAACTCAATGAAACTAAGCCATGCCCTGTGGGGCCACCCAAGACGGGCAGGTCATGGTGGAGAGGTCTGACAGAATGTGGTCCACTGGAGAA
>SJYQ01001063.1:42931-54062 GCA_006410935.1 Redunca redunca | reverse complement strand
ATCTACTTTATTTTAAAATTTTTTTATTGAAGTGTAATTGATTTACAATGTTATACTAGTTTGAGATGTGCAGCCAAGTGACTCAGTTGTAACACTTACATGTATGTTTATATATCTATCCTTTTTCAGATAACTTTTCTTTGTAGATTTTTACAAGATATTGAATATAATTCCCTTGCTGTACAGTAGGCCCTTGTTGTTTATGTAGCTTATATAAAGTGGTATGAATCTGTTAGTCCCATACTCCTAATTTGTTCCATTCTCCAACTCTTTCCCCTTTGGTAACCATGACTTTGTTTTGTATATCTGTGAGTCTCTTTCTGTTTGGGAGTTTCATTTGCATCAATTTTTTAGATTCCACATATAATTGATATATGATATTTGTCTTTGTCTTACCTAGTTCACTTAGTATGATACTTTCTAGGTCCATTCATGTTGCTGCAAATGGCATTATTTCATTCTTTTTTATGGCTCAGTAATAGAGTATATCATGAGAAACGCTGGACTGGAAGAAACACCAGCTGGAATCAAGATTGCCGGGAGAAATATCAATAACCTCAGACATGCAGATGACACCACCCTTATGGCAGAAAGTGAAGAGGAACTAAAAAGCCTCTTGATGAAAGTGAAAGTGGAGAGTGAAAAAGTTGGCCTAAAGCTCAACATTCAGAAAATAAAGATCATGGCATCCAGTCTCATCACTTCATGGGAAATAGATGGAGAAATAGTGGAAACACTGTCAGACTTTATTTTTTTGGGCTCCCAAATCACTGCAGATGGTGACTGCAGCCATGAAATTAAAAGACGCTTACTCCTTGGAAGAAAAGTTATGACCACCCTAGATAGCATATTCAAAAGCAGAGACATTACTTTGTTGACTAAGGTCCGTCTAGTCAAGGCTATGGTTTTTCCTGAGGTCATGTATGGATGTGAGAGTTGGATTGTGAAGAAGGCTAAGCACCGAAGAATTGATGCTTTTGAACTGTGGTGTTGGAGAAGACTCTTGAGATCCCTTGGACTGCAAGGAGATCCAACCAGTCCATTCTGAAGGAGATCAGCCCTGGGATTTCTTTGGAAGGAATGATGCTAAAGCTGAAAGTCCAGTACTTTGGCCACCTCATGAGAAGAGTTGACTCATTGGAAAAGACTCTGCTGCTGGGAGGGATTGGGGACAGGAGAAGAAGGGGACGACAGAGGATGAGATGGCTGGATGGCATCACTGACTCGATGGATGTGAGTCTGAGTGAACTACAGGAGTTGGTGATGAACAGGGAGGCCTGATGTGCTGCGATTCATGGGGTCACAAAGAGTCGGATACGACTGAGCGACTGAATTGAACTGAACTGAACTGAATATTCCATTGTATATATACCACATCTTATTCATCTATTCATATGTCAATGGACATTTAGGTTGCTTCGATGTCTTGGCTATTGTAAATAGTACTGCAGTGAACATTGAGGTATATGTATCTTTTCAAATTATAGTTTTCTCTGGGTATATGCCCAGGAATGGGATTGCTGGGTCATATGGTAAGTTAATTTTTAGATTTTTGAGAAAACTGTTCTCCATAGTGACTGTACTGATTTACATTTTTCTGGGTCCTTTTTAATCAACTGATTTTTCTACTAGTTATGTGACACACTTTTTCTGCTTCTTGGAAGTCTACTAATTTTTTAGATATAGGACATTGCATTGTTTTCATTTTTGAGTGCTAGGTATTGTCTTATTCCTTTATGGTGTGTTTGAGTCTGACAGACAATTAAATTACTTGTGGATTAGTTTGACTCTTTCAAAAATTGTTTTTAAAGCTCATATATACTAGGCCTAGAGTAGCCTTTACTTTAAGGGTAGTTTAGTTCCATTTCTAAGATGTGACTCTTCGGAGTTTATGCTAAATGTATTCAGTGATGTTCCCTCCACTCTGGCAGGTGGATGCTCATATGATTCCAAGCTGTGTGTGAGCTCTGGGAATTATTTAGCTTGAAACACCTTGTAATGCTCTTTTCTTGAAAGTTCTCTTTCCCTCCTTGTGGAGCTTTATCCTAAGCATGTGCAGATGGCTTTTTCAGTCAGAGACTGAAAGGGACATCATTCAGATTTCTGAGCTCTTTCTCTGTGTATCTCCTCCTATCTGTACTCTCCCCTAAATTCTAGCTGCCTTGGCTTCTCTGAACTTTGATCTCTGTAGTCTAAATTTGATAAGACTGCTGGGATCTGAGTTCTCCCTCAGCCTGAATAGCAATTCAGAAATTGCCTCCAGGCAGGTGGACCAGAGGACTACATAACTCATGCAGCTGTCCCTTTTTCTCAGTGATCACAGTCCTGTACTGCCTGCTGTCCATTGTCTGCAAGCAGTTTGTTCTGTTTTCAGCTTTTTTGTAAAGGTAGAAGTGATGCAGAAAAGAGACTGAGGCAAGAGAAGATGGTCACATTGCAAGGCACATTTGAGTCCCTGAGATGGCCTCTGAATGTGGGATATTGGCTTCATGCAGAAAAGAATTCAAGAGTGAGCCATAGTAAAGTGAAAGAAGGTTTATTCAGGGAGCAGAAACGCTCTCTGGACAGAGTATGGGCCATCTCAGAAGGCCAGAGAGGCAAGCGTGGAACCGGGATGCGGGGTTGTCAGTCTTTGTAAGGGGTGAGTAATTTCACAGGGTGATGAGTGGGAGGAGTATTCCAGTTATTTGTGGGGAGAGGTGGGGATTTCCAGGCTCCCCTCATAGCTCAGTTGATAAAGAATCTGCCTGCAATGCAGGAGACCCTGGTTTGATTCCTGGGTCAGGAAGATCCACTGGAGAAGGGATAGGCTACCCACTCCAGTATTCTTGGGCTTCCCTTGTGGCTCAGCTGGTAAAGAATTTGCCTGCAGTGTGGGAGACCTGGGTTCAGTCCCTGTGTTGGGAAGATCCCCTGGAGAAGGGAAAGGCTATTCACTCCAATATTCTGGCCTAGAGAATTCCATGGACTTATAATCCATGGGGTTATAAAGGGTTGGACGTGACTAAGAGACTTTCACTTTCACTGGGGTTTTCCAGAAATTGCCCCCCCACCCCCACTTTTGACCTCTTGTAGTCATCCTTGGAACCAACATGGCACCTGGAATATGGCATTTAGTGTGCTGATGTGTTGCAGTGGGCATACACTGAAGCTCAAGGTCGAGGAGAAGTTGACTAGTCCACCCTCTTGGACCTACTCAGTTTATGTTGTGTCATTGGGCTATGTCATTCTTTTAAAGGTTGTGCCGTGACCCTTTGTGTCTCAGAAGGTAATTTTAGACTCTCTCATTCTTTTGCCTCTTTCTTTTGACTAGAACTAAAAAAGACCATAGACATACAAGGCGATAAGTTCATGGGAGTTTTACAGTAAGGTGTAAAATGAAATGAAAACTATGTGTTTAACACTATAAGCCTATGGATGTGAGGCAGGTGGGTCTTCTCTGCAAATAGATAAAAGTTTTTCTAAAGAAAGAGCCAGACCTACAAGGTCTGGGCCAGTGTTTCTTGAACTAATATAAAGAGAAACATTTGGATGTCAAAAGGGCAGATTCTAGGTTTCCTACAAAAGATCCTGTTCATACACACCAAGGAAACCAGAATTGAAAGAGACACGTGTACCCCAATGTTCATCACAGCACTGTTTATAATAGCCAGGACACAGAAGCAACCTAGATGTCCATCAGCAGATGAATGGATAAGAAAGCTGTGGTACATATACACAGTGGAGTATTCTGTTCAGTTCAGTCGCTCAGTTGTGTCCGACTCTTTGCGACCCCATGAATCGCAGCATGCCAGGCCTCTCTGTCCATCACCAACTCCTGGAGTTCACTCAGATTCATGTCCATCGAGTCAATGATGCCATCCAGCCATCTCATCCTCTCTCGTCCCCTTCTCCTCCTGCCCCCAATCCCTCCCAGCATCAGAGTCTTTTCCAATGAGTCAACTCTTTGCATGAGGTGGCCAAAGTACTGCACTTTCAGCTTTAGCATCATTCCTTCCAAAGAAATCCCAGGGCTGATCTCCTTCAGAATGGACTGGTTGGATCTCCTTGCAGTCCAAGGGACTCTCAAGAGTCTTCTCCAACACCACAGTTCAAAAGCATCAGTTCTTTGGCGCTCAGCTTTCTTCACAGTCCATTACTCAGCTATTAAAAAGAATACGTTTGAATCAGTTCTAATGAGGTGGATGAAACTGGAGCCTATTATACAGAGTGAAGTAAGCCAGAAAGAAAAATACCAATACAATATACTAACGCATATATATGGAATTTAGAAAGATGGTAAGGATAACCCTGTATGTGAGGCAGCAAAAGAGACACAGATATATTGATCAGTCTTTTGGACTCTGTGGGAGAGGGTGGGATGATTTGGGAGAATGGCATTGAAACATGTATAATATCATATAATTCCAGGTCACTTATCCATTCTTCTGCCTCGGTCTGCTATTGAAATCTTCTAGTGTATCATTCACCTCTGTTTTTTGTTTTGTTTTGTTGTTGTTCTTGTTCTTTAGTTCTTCTAGGTCTTTGGTAAACATTTCTTGCATCTTCTCCATTTTATTTTATTTTCTGAGATCCTGGATCATCTTCACCAACAATATTCTGAATTCTTTTTCTGGAAGGTTGCCTATCTCTACTTCATTTAGTTGTTTTTCTGGAGTTTTATCTTGTCCCTTCATCTGGGACATAAGTCTCTAATTTTTCACTCTGATTAACGTTTTGTGATGTGGTTTTCATTCTAGCTGCTGTGGGAGTGTAGTTCTTGCTTCTTCTGCCTATCTCTGGTGAACGAAGCTAAGAGGCTTATGTAAGCTTCCTGCTGAGTCTGGTTTAAAAGAAAAGGATTTACTAGAGTATGTGAGAGCCTTACAGACACTGCTTCTGGGAACAAGAGCCCCCACCCACCCAAGGGCAGATCCAGCAAAGCCCTACCTCTTTTCCTGGCAGCAGCACATGTAGTGAGTTCTAGGGCCCACTCATACTGATGGAGCATGGGTCAGATCCATGTTCCAGGAGCTGCTCCAGAAAGGGAGCCTTCATTGACCCACTGGCCACGTGGTGGTGGAGCCCACATGCCCCTCTCTCCTGCCATGCCCATCTCCAACCCCCACCTTCCCCGGGCTTTTTTAATGGCAAGGCCTGGATCTCAGTGACACCCACTCACCAGCTATGAAGGAGGCTGGGAAGTTGAGTCTTGACTTTTACTTTGGAAAAGTGGGACTATGGAATTTTCCTTGACATAGAAGAGATATAAGAGATGCTTAGCAATAAATAAATCAGACAAATGCACCATTGCCATTCCCACTCTTAACAGTTTTGTCTTTTCTCTTATATGCATCTGTATGCATATACCTACATATATATATGTATATATACTTTTTTTTACTCAAATGGAATTATGACATACCATTTTGCAACTTACTTTATTCACTTAACAAAGTATCATGGAAATATTTTTATGTCATTAAGTATAGCTTTACCTTATCTTTAAAATGTTTCATTTGAAAAGTTTCAAAAACAAGTGAAAGTGGAGAGAATAGTATAATGAATTAAAATTCAACATGATCAGTTTTGGTTCATCTATATTATCACCCATTCTACCATCCCTGGAATATTTTAAAGCAAATCCCAGGCATCACCTCTTTTCAATAGGTATCTCTTTTCATCAGTAGGTATCTCTAAGACAGGGGTTGGTTGGCAAAGGTCAGATGAGGTCTCTGTAGGAACTATTCAGCTCTGCCACTGTAGTGCACAAGCAGCCACAGACAAACAGGGGTAACTGAGTTCCAATAAGCTTTACCTACAAAACAAGCAGCAGCCAGAGTGGCCAACAGGGCTTAGTGTGCCAACCTCTGCTCTGAAAGAAAAGAACTTTTTCCTTTAACTCATGATATTTCTCTTTAATACTATTTTTTAAAGTTAGTGAAGATCTTTCTTTAATGTCATTAGATCTAAAAATATTAACAATTTCTTAATAACCAATATGCTCAATGTTTTCTTTTTCTGATCTTATTACAATCTTGTTTATAGTTTATTTAAATCAGAATAAAAATAAGAATAATAATTGCTTGGAATTGGAATTGCTCCAATCTTCTCAGTCTCTTTTATCCCACCTATTTTTCTCCATCTCTTCCTTCACACTTAAAATATTTTCTGAAGAAACAGGATCTCATTTATAAAGTCTCACACAGTCTCAGATTTGTTGATTATGTCTCTGTCATATCATTCAGTATGTTCCTCTATCTCTGGTGGTTCTGTAAATCAGCTATAGGATCTAGAGTCTTGACCAGATTTAGGTTAATTTTTTTCTTTCTTGGCAGGATTACTGCTTTAGGAGGTACCTGATGTCTGATAATCTCTCTCTGCAATGCCATCAACCACTAACTGTCATTGCCTGATGATATCTTACTTACAAGGAGTAAGTAAGACACTTCCTCCTTGGAAGGAAAGTTATGACCAACCTAGACAGCATGTTAAAAAGCAGAGACATTACTTTGTCAACAAAGGTCCATCTAGTCAAGGCTATGGCTTTTCCAGTAGTCATGTATGAATGTGAGAGTTGTACTATAAAGAAAGCTGAGTGCTGAAGAATTGATGCTTTTGAACTGTGGTGTTGGAAAAGACTCTTGAGAGTCCCTTGGACTGCAAGGAGATCCAATCAGTCGATCCTAAAGGAGATCAGTCCTGGGTGTTCATTAGAAGGACTGATGTTGAAGCTGAAACTCTAATACTTTAGCCACCTGATGCGAAGAGCTGACTCATTTGAAACAACCCTGATGCTGGGAAAGATTGAGGGCAGGAGGAGAAGGAGACGACAGAGGATGAGATGGTTGGATGGCATCACCAACTCAATGGACATGGGTTTGGGTGGACTCCAGCAGTTGGTCATGGACAGGGAGGCCTGGTGTGCTGTGGTTCATGGGGTCACAAAGAGTTGGACACAACTGAGTGACTGAATTGATGATATCTTAAGTTTGCTATTTCTTCTTCATTTAACAATTAAATTCTTTTAAAGAAAAAATTTTCTTTATCTGTTTTTAGTTACCCTGAGATACAAAAAACAAAAATAAACTTCTGATTCTTTTCTTTAATTCACTCTTTTTTCTTTTTTTAAATGAGATGGTTCTCTGAAATGCTCTAAGGATATCCAATGGAGGTTTTCATTTTTGGTTTCATTGTGAACCTTTGCATGTAAACATTGCATTGATTATCCTTTTTGATGCTGAAAGCATCCCATCTTTGGTCAAGGAGAACTTACTTAGGTAACTGTTCAGTCTTTTGACATCATTCTGGTAGTATTTAATGGCTCCTCTTCTTTCTGGCTTGACAAAGTTTCCAGGTTCTTTTGTGTCCCAAACTTGGAAGCAACCATTTCTCCAAAGAGTCCTGGTTCCTTTAGCGGCAACTGACATATAGAAAACATAATCTAGGTTGTGGGGGTGCTTATTGCTACTGGGTTGGTCATTGTTTCTAGGCATTTTTGGTGGATGGAGCTAAAAATAACTGTTGCTTTGAAGATAAAATACATCATGAGTTCATATTAATATTTCCAATTCAATTGCAGTTCTATGAGGTTTTAACATAAGCTCATCAATTTTACATTGTATTTCTTTTCAACCATGACAAAAATCTCAGTTCTCAACACCACCAACATAATCATTTTTCCTATAACACACACAAAAGTCTCCAAATAACAACATCAACACTATTATCAGCAATATGATTACTAAAAACAGTTTCATAACTTTAGGGTTTTCTCATTTGGTTGGGTGGTTTAGTTTGTTTTGGTTTACATGCTAAGGATATACCTCCACATGGGACATACAGTTAAATGATTATGTCTTAAAGTCAATTAAAGGGATTTCCCTGGTGGCCCAGTGGTTAAGAATCAACCTTGCAATGGAGGGATATGAGTTCGATCCCTGGTTAGAGAACTAACATTCCACATACCGAGGAGCAACTGAGCCCATGGATCACAACCACTAAGCCTGTGCCCGACAACTAGAGAGTCAGTGCATGGCAATGACCCACATCAATCAATGAAAATACCATGTGCCACACCTAAAACCCAAGTGAGCCAAATAAATATTTTTTTAAATAAATCCAATTAGAATAATTCCTTTTCAGAACTATGTCCTACCTAGGAAAAAGTTCATTTGCTTTATTTTACTTTCAATTTTCAGTGGTTGCTTTTTTAAATTTATTTAGCTTTGTTTTAGAATTCTCCATAGTATTTACACGATTCTGAGATTGCATATACAGAAGGATGTATATTTAGGTAAGTCTAATTTCTATCTACACTCCCTCTACCTTACTGCCTCCCTCTCCTATTGATGTTGTTCAGCTGCTAAGTCACGTTCAACTCTTTGTAACCCCATGGACTGCAGAAGGCCAGGCTTCCCTGTCTTTTATCCTCTCCCAGAAGTTGCCCAAACTCATGTCCCTTGAGTCAATGGTACCATCCCACCATCTCATCCTCTGTCATCTCCTTCTCCTGCCTTCAATCTTTTCCAGCATCAGGGTCTTTTCTAGTGATTCTGCTCTTCACATCAGGTGGACAAAGTACTGGAGCTTCAGCTTCAGCATCAGTCCTTCCAATGAATGTCCAGGGTTGATTTCCTTTACAGTTGACTGGTTTGATCTCCTTGTGGTCCAAGGGATGCTCAAGAGTCTTCTCCAGCACCACAGTTCTAAAGCATCAATTTGGTATTCAGCCTCCTTTATGGTTCAACTCTCACATCTGTACATGACTACTGGAAAAACCACGTTTTGACTGTATGGACCTTTGTCAGCAAAATAATGTCTCTGCTTTTTAATATGCTGTCTAGGTTTGTCATAGCTTTTCTTCCAAGGAGTAAGCAGCTTAATTTCATGGCTGCAGTCACCGTCCACAGTGGTTTTGGAGCCCAAGAAATAAAAGCTGTCACAGTTTCCATTTTTTCTCCATCTATTTACCATGAAGCGAAGGGATTGGATGCCATGGTCTTAGTTTTTTTGAATGTTGAGTTTTAAGCCAGCTTTTTCACTCTCCTCTTTCACCCTCATCAAGAGGCTCTTTAGTTCCTCTTCACTTTCTACCATTATGATGGTATCATCTGCATATCTGCAGTTGTTGATATTTCTCCTGGCAATCTTGATTCTAGCTTGTGATTTATCCAGTCTGGCATTTCACATGATGTACACTCTGCATAGAAGTTAAATAAGCAGGGTGACAATATACAGCCTTGATGTACTCCTTTCCCACTTTTGAACTGGTCCACTGTTCCATGTCCAGTTCTGTTGCTTCTTGACCTGCATGCCATTTTTAATTCTTTATCCTTCCATTTAAAAAAATATAAGCAAATGTATATATTTTTAATTTCTCATTTTTTTAAAATTGAATAGCCTTCTGTACATTCCACAAGAATGTTATGCTGGCAGTGTTTTCCCAAAATTTGACCATGAAACTCTTTTTCTATGAAGCACCCCAAAAGGTTAATATTGGGCAAAACACATTTGGAAAATGCTGCTACAATTCATAGAAGGAAAATAATCTGTGAACTCTTAATTAGTATACACTAGCTGAAACAGGTTTTTTTCTCCACAAAATGAAGAGGTCTTTCTGTTCTTTATTTAATCAAGTCTCTTTATAAATTTGTCACTCCTTTTCTATAATAAGATTTCTGTGACTATTCTTCTGAGAACACCCACTATGGGCCTGTGATTGATAGTTTGCAACTGTGGTTGCAAAGTCCTACAACATTGTAGTCTCTTGACTCCTCACACAACAGGTTAATGCCAGTCCCCTGTGGACAGGATCACTTTCTGGCCTTATGAGCTGTCTACAACCACCGAAGATTGTAAAGTAAGTCACAAAGACATTTTCCTGATGTTTTACCTCTACTCTCACCTTCCTGGTGTCATTAACTTGAAAGTCCAAAGCCCTCTCCTTGCTCACAGGTTCAAGTGCACATCCTGTTCTAAAGAAGCTACGTAGTGGGCCTATTTGTTGGAATATGCATTGTTTGTCCCCAAAGACTCCTTTTGTGTGGTTCCTTTATCTGTAGTTGAAAGACTTCTCTTTTTGCTCCATGCACCAGTGGTGGTTACTGGATTTTGATGGAAGATAGGAAGATTTGATTCCCCAATAGAAAGTTAATAAAGGATTCTGAGCTGCACTCAGTGTACCTGAATTTTTAAACTCCTACTGAGACAGGTCTTTTAGGAACCTTGATGATGAGATCAACCCCACTTCCTCTGTTGGTACTCAGCTCTCCGATAAAGCACTAAGGCAATTTGACCTGCATAACAACCTAGCATGAATCACTACAAAGCTAAAACTGTGTCCCTAGAGAGCTCATGGAAATGGAGAGGAGCATCTCGTGAGATAGTCCACACTACTGCAGAAGCAAAAGTTCATCTAAATCAGTGTTTGCAGTTGCCAGCAAAGCAAGGTTTTCTTGCTGCTTTGACTTTAGCTGTCTTCCTTCTGGGCTGCTCTTGTGTTTGACCTTCCTGTGAGAAGTGGTTCCAGCCCCTTTATCCCGACGGGCACCTTCCATACACAATCTATGCAGCCTGTGGAGGGAAAGCAATTCTGGACCTGAATACCTTCACACCCCCTGCTCACACTCTCCTATCTGGTTGGGAAGGCTAGCTCTTTCTTATTGGCACTTTGTTACCCTATTCTTGCTCCCCTGCTAGTCTTTTACCCAAGTAGAGGCCCCACTCATGTGTCTGAGATCGAATTCTATAGTAACACCAAGATACTCCAACTGGGATTCTTCAGTTCAGTTCAGTTCAGTCGCGTCCGACTCTGTGACCCCATGAAACGCAGCTCGCCAGGCCTCCCTGTCCATCACCAACTCCTGGAGTTCACTCAGATTCATGTCCATCGAGTCGGTGATGCCATCCAGCCATCTCATCCTCTCTCGTCCCCTTCTCCTCCTGCCCCCAGTCCCTCCCAGCATCAGAGTCTTTTCCAACGAGTCAACTCTTCTCATGAGGTGGCCAAAGTACTGGACTTTCAGCTTTAGCATCATTCCTTCCAAAGAAATCCCAGGGCTGATCTCCTTCAGAATGGACTGGTTGGATCTCCTTGCAGTCCAAGGGACTCTCAAGAGTCTTCTCCAACACCACAGTTCAAAAGCATCAA
>SJYQ01001063.1:11340-24412 GCA_006410935.1 Redunca redunca | reverse complement strand
GAGAGAGGGAGAGGGTGGGATGAGATGGGAGAATGGCATTGCAACATGTATACTATCAAGTAAGAAACGAATCGCCAGTTGATGTCAGATGCAGAATGCAGGATGCTTGGGACTGGTGCAAGGAGAGGACCCAGAGGGGTGGCATGGGGTGGGAGGTGGGAGGGGATTCATGTTTGGGAACGTTTGTGCACTCGTGGTGAATTCATGTCAATGTTTGGCAAAACCAATACAGTAATGTAAAGTAAACTAAAGTTAAAATAAAAATTTTAAAGGCAAAAAAAAAAAAAAAAAGACACAGCAGACAGAAAATTCTGCCTTGAAGATGGGCATTAACTGGTGGTCTAGGGATGTCAACACTTTGTATGTTTCCCACATGCAAAGCACCATTGACCCTTTGTTGTTTTGTTGTTTAGTTGCTAACTCAGGTCTGACTCTTTGGTGACCCCATGGAATGTAGCCCACCAGGTTCCCTCTGTCTATGGGATTTTCCAGGCAAGAATACTGGAATGGATTGCCATTTCCTTTTCTATCAATTGTTCTTTGCAGATTGACTCTGTGGGGAACTCCTCCCCTGAGACAGAGGTTCCATGGCAAGAATCTCTGTGTCAATAACCTTCTGACATTGGCTTGTCATCATCACTTTTTGGCTGAATTGGTGGCATGGTCTGGTTACTCAGGGAGTAATGTCACCCTATAGCTGGCTCCAGCTTTCTTTGGCTCTGACACCTGGAAAGCCCTTTTTCTCCTGGTTTCCTCCAGTCCACTGAGTATTTGGCCCTGCAATGAACATGACCTCAGGACGTCTGCCTTTCTGAAAGGAGAAGAGTGTAAGAAGAGAAACAATTGTAGGTCCAACAGGTCTGCAGATAATCTCAATTTCTCATTTTTCAGAAGAAGAGGGGTATCTAGTGGAGCAAGCCTCAGTAGGGAAGGGTGAGCTGCCGATTTTGAGGAGAAAGTTCTCCTCCTATTAGGATGTGGGGCGTCCTTGGAGGAAGCCTCCAAATCTAGATTCAGGCGAAGAAAGTGATATTAAAGATGGTCTTAGGAGCCAGTGGGCATGACTGCTCGGGGTCTGATAGAAATATAGAGTTGCAGGGGTTGGAAAAGAGTTTCTATCACCCCAGGGTTCTGCCTCTCTGAGCACATGGTCTGGGAACGTGGCTGACCTAACATAAAGTGGCAGAGGCCCTTCTGGAGCTCCCATTGGAATGCTGGTGCTGGGAGTGTGAGAGCCCTGCAGGCTTTTTTTCTGTTGTGTCCCCAGAGCCCAGCCCAGAGACTGGCACCTGGTGAGTCCTTCTCAAATAGCTATTGAATAAATGAGAGTATTATTTGAGGAAATAGTGTAATGCCACATGATCACAAATTCAGGGTTTTTTTTAAGGACTTACATTTTATAATCACAATAGCATGTAAATTTATCTGGAATATTGTTGGGTAAACATGTGTAGGCAAGTTCCAGAGGCCACCCTACTTACAAAAGTTTGGGTCTCAAAGGCTGTCTGTAGGTCTCTTTGTCCAAAATGAGATGACACAAGCAACAGTGGCGGTGGAGATGATGCATTTTTGCTGATATTAACATGTAACAAGTTTGGTGTTCTTACCACACACCAGCATTCATGCTGGTGCTTTATATGTGTTACTTCCTTTAACCCAACAACAGTCTGAAGGCACTGTAATAACACCCATTTTACAGCTAAGAAAACTGAAGCTCAGGGAGGTAAGTGGTGCAGCCGCTTAGCTGCTGGTAAGCCACAGGGTCAGAAATGGAATGGTAGCAGCTAGTTTGGAGACTTAATCACTACAGACTGCTTTTGTTTATCATATCAGTTTCTGAACTGAAAAGTTGTGAGTGGAATATTTCCCATTTTGATTTGTTTATTGGCTATGCTTGGTGCTCAGATGGGGCCCTGTGTGTAGGTACAGGTTTGTTCTAGCTTAACCCCCAAAACACAGTCCTTGTGGCTGTTTATTCATTTTCAATCCAACATGTGCATCAAGCTTATCTACAAGTCCATTAGAATGGAACTTACCCCAACCTGGACTTCAGGATAGCATTTAGGGTGAAGTTTCCTAATTAGAGTTCCTCTTCCAAATTTCTCTGCTCAAACTAGAGCTCAGAATGTAAGCTCCCACACCTGGGGCCTAGGGCACCCTTCTTAGTGTCTTAGCTTTCTCCCTGTGGGTCTATATAGAACCCCCATAATAAATAGTTTCCAAATGCACAACAGATCAAGCACACTGGAAGTTTATTTCACCTTCAAATATTTAAGCCCAGTGGTGATTTTGGTTGTTAGGGGGTTCTGCTCCTATAGTTACTCAGGGATTCTGACTCCTTAAGTTTGTGGTTCCACCACCAAGAGTGTGATCACTGTCTATACTCAGAAGAAGAGGATCAAGAAAAGGGAGGAGTCATTGCCATGTCCTAAAAGCCACTCAGATTCCCACGGATTAGAATTTGTTACCCATGGCCATCTCTAATTGCAAAGAAGGTGGGAAATGGAGTTTGGCTATGTGCTCAAATAGATAAGGAAAGCTTGGATTCTGATAAACAGCTAGAATTCTGGACCACTGGGATGAATTAGCTGGGATTAGCCTAGGCCACCATGAAAGAGCTAGCTGTCACTTGGACAGGTAAGAGGATTTCTCTCACACACGAGTCAGGAGTTCAGCTGCCCAGGTCTAGTAAAGTGGTTCCACAGACCCCACGTCCCTATACTCCTTCTGCTTTGCTGTTCCTCCAACCTAGCATGTGTCCTCATGGTGCAAAATGACTGCTTGAGCATCGGACACCACACTCTCCCCAGCCCTTCTGCTCACATGTCACTGTCCAGAACTTCAGTCATATGTCCACACTTCCTCACTAGAAAGCTGACAAAGGAGATCTTTTGTTGTGGGTCTGGTATGCTAAGCCAACATTGAGATTTTATTGCTAAGAAGGTAGAAGAGGTTGGAGGGCTAACTGCATGCCTACGGGCCTTTCTTTATTTGGAGTGTGCCTGGGTCTGGTAAAGAATCTGCCTGCAGTGCAGGAGACCCTGGTTCGATTCCAGGGTCGGAAAGATCCGCTGGAGAAGGAATAGGCTAGGCTCCAAGTGAGCCACAGTGGAGTGTCAGCCATACATAGAACAATACTCTGTGTTACCCAAGAAGTGGCTCAGAGTGTAAAGAATCTGCCCAGAATGTGGGATACCCAGCTTTGATCCCTGGATCAGGAAGATCCCCTAGAGAAGAAAATGGCAACCCACTCCACTCCAGTATTCTTGCCTAGAGAATCCCATGGACAGAAGAGCCTGGTGGGCCACAGTCCCTGGGGTCTCAAAGAGTAGGACATGACTGAGCAACTTCCACTTTTGGGTCTCTGGGAGGTACACAGCCCTGCATACCTACCAGCTCCTTCCCCTGGGACACTGATTGTTGTGCAGTCTGTTCTGTCAGCTCGAAATGTTGTCACAAACTAACAAATGTCTGCCTTTGTCAAACCAGAATCTTCAGGCTTAAAAACCATGTACAGACAAGATCTTTAGTTGATTTTTTAAATTTTTTATTTTATATTGGAGTATAGTTGATTTTTTGGAGAAGGAAATGGCAACCCACTCCAGTACTCTTGCCTGGAGAATCCCATGGAGGGAGGAGCCTGGTAGGCTACAGCCCATGGGGTCGCAAAGAGTCAGACACAACTGAGCAACTTCACTATAGTTGATTTACAATGCTGTGTTAGTTTCAGGTGTTACAGCAAAGTGATTTAATTATGCATATTCATATATCTATTCTTTTCAGATTCTTTTCCCATCTAAGTTATTAACAGAATATTGAGTAAGTTTCCCTGTGCTATACAGCAGGTCCTTGCTGATTATCTATTTTGTACATAGTAGTGTGTTATGTTAACCCCAACCTCCTAATTTATCCCTCACCTTCTCCAATGGTGGAGAAGCAACAGGAAAACGTAAATGTGTATTCAGAAAAAGAGGGCATGTGGGGCACTACAAGCCAGCAGATATTTTGCATCTGAAGTTGGTTGTTGTCACAAAGCCCTGCTGGGCTGTGTAGCAGGTTTCCTGCCTCAGCGTCCCCGGCAGCTCTGCTTCTGCTTTCTGGACCTCACTTTGACCTCTGGGGATTCTTTGTCATCTCTTTTCTTCTGTGGCCCAATGCTCTGCTTTTGGTTTCAACTTGCAGGCCAGTGAGGTTGGGATTTCTTTCAGTTCAGTTCAGTTCAGTTCAGTCACTCAGTCGTGTCTGACTCTTTGTGACCCCACGCCAGGCCTCCCTGTCCATCACCAACACCCAGAGTTCACTCAGACTCACGTCCATCAAGTCAGTGATGCCCTCCAGCCGTCTCATCCTCTGTTGTCCCCTTCTCCTCCTGCCCCCAATCCCCCCCAGCATCAGAGTCTTTTCCAATGAGTCAACTCTTCACATGAGGTGGCCAAAGTACTGGAGTTTCAGCTTTAGCATCATTCCTTCCAAAGAAATCCCAGGGCTCATCTCCTTCACAATGGACTGGTTGGATCTCCTTGCAGTCCAAGGGACTCTCAAGAGTCTTCTCCAACACCACAGTTCAAAAGCATCAATTCTTCGGTGCTCAGCTTTCTTCACAGTCCAACTCTCACATCCATACATGACCACTGGAAAAACCATAGCCCTGACTAGAAGGACCTTTGTTGGCAAAGTAATGTCTCTGCTTTTCAATATGCTTTCTGAAAAACTTGGTAGCTTTTAAGTTCATCTTTCATCTTTTTCTATGAGTAAATAATCAACTAAGGATCATCATACTAAGTGAAGTAAGTCAGACAGAGAAAGACAAATATCAGATGATATCCCTATATGTGGAATCTAAAAAAATGACACAAATGAACTTACTTACAAAACAGAAACAGGCTCATAAACTTAGAAAACAAATTTATGGTTACCAAAGCGGAAAGTAGGTGTGAGGGATAAGTTAGGAGGTTGGGATTAACAGAATACACTACTATGTACAAAATAGATAGTCAACAAAGACCTGCTAAATAGTACAGGGAAACTTATTCAATATTCTGTTAATAACCTAGATGGGAAAGGAATCTGGAAAAGAATAGATATATGAATATGCATAATTAAATCACTTTGCTGTAACACCTAAAACTAACACAGCATTGTAAATCAACTGTACTCCAATATAAAATAAAAAATTTAAAAAATCAACTAAAGATCTTGTCTGTACATGGTTTTTAAGCCTGAATATTCTCATCTTTTACTGTTTGCTCTGTCCTCAGCTTAATGCCTCTGTTTGAGGCCATCTAAACAATGGGCTTTGTCTCGAAGGCTAATCTCCTTGCCAGTAGTCTCATTGCCTTTATGCGGAGATCCTCATCTCATTTCCTCTAAATGGCTGCTCTCTAGCTCTGCTAGGATGCAAAAGCAGGGGCTATGGGTAGACAGTCCCTTCCTCAGCTCTTCAGTCTCCTTACCTTCTCTGCCCGGGGCCTTAATCACTGTGCTGAGCTCAAGCTTGCCCCCCCACCCTCCTCTGTCTCTCTCACACACACACACACAACTTTGTGAACATAGATGTGGAATTACTTTGCAGGACTGGCTACTTAAATTGCTGGACCCAATGCAAAGTGAAAATGTAGATTTCCTTGTGAAAGGGACTTTTTTCCCCCCTTTTCCCATTTGCCCATTTCTGTCCCCTCTAACCTTAAAAGAAGCTACTTGTAGGAATGAGATCACTAGGCAATTTAACCTAACCCCTGACTTCCATGCTCCTGAATGCACACCATGCCTTGTCTAGCTTCTTAATCCTTTTCCTAGATGAAAAGAAGGAGAATAAAGAATTAAATGTTAAAGAATGACCAGCTCTCTAACCGCAACAGCTTCCTTAGCAATCCTGCAGGCAGATCATTTCTGAGGAGATAGTTAGCCAGTTTGCACTCAATGGAGAAGAATGCAGAACCCAACCTCCTGCCTTGATGACTCATTCAGATTCTTCCCCCTACCCCATTTTCCCCTTTAAAAACTGTCCTAGGTGAGCAGAATCTTCAGAGTTGGTCTCTGAACAGGAGTCCACCTTCTCCCCAAATTGCTGGCCTTCTGATTAAAACACTTTAAAAGTCCTTTCTACTGACACACGCCTCTTAGGTTATTGGCTTCTGAGTGGCGAACAGCTGAACCTGGATTCAGCAATACTTGTTCCAAACTTGTTCCAAAGTTCTGAATGTCAAGAAGGTGACAGCACACCATTCACTGAAGGCAGGGTGCTTAGAAGTGGGATCCTGAGCAGATTGCACACCTGTGCAGCCAGGAACACACATCTGTAGGAGGCTGCAGAGAACACGGCAGAGACAGGTCGACTGCAGCTTCCCACCAAGGAGGTGAGCCAGCAGGTCAGTGATGCTGGGGAACGTGAGGGGAACCACACAAACTGGCCTCCAGGTCTCAAAAGAGGTTCTCATGTGGCCTACCTCAAGGGTGCCTGCAGGAAAGGGCCTCCTGGAAGGTAGTCTGGCCTGAGCAAGTCGACTGTTAAAATGTCATTGCAGCCCAGTTTCTCATCCAGGGGACAATAGGTGGCAGTTTTACCAAAATTTGAAAGCTGCGTAACAAGGAGTTTGAGCCCTCGTCATCTGCCATCTGATATTACATTAACGACACTTACATTTTAGGCTCTACCTCTTATACCATGACACTCCAGGTACCACTTATTTGCCACGTTGCATCAAACTAAATGTGATCTCAAATTCAAAATATCAGTGGCTTAATAAAATGAAAGCTTGTGTTTCTCTCACAGGAAGAATCTAGAAATACAGTCTAAGCTAATATGGTGGCTTTAAGGTCACCAGCAACCCAGACACCTTTCTAGCCTGGCTTTCATGACGTGCAATGGCTACTGAGCATTAGACACTGTTCCCTGATGAAAGAACTTCCCCAGGCATCCCAGATAGAACTTCTGCTTATATCTCATTGTCTGGACTTGCTGGCCACGTGTGGCTGCAAGGGGGCTGGGAAATGGCTTTCACCCTGATTGACATATGCTGAGATGAAATAACAAGATTCTGCTGCAGAAGAAGAGGATACATATGGACAGAGAACCAACTCTCAGTCTCAGGAGTGAGACTAGCCCAATCCAACTGTGCTTTTGTTGTTGTTCAGTTGCTAAGTGCAATTGTGCGGTAGTTTGAGCATTCTTTGGCTTTGTATTTCTTTGGTCAGTTCAGTTCAGTCACTCAGTCATGTCTGACTCTTTGCGACCCCATGAATCGCAGCATGCCAGGCCTCCCTGTCCATCACCAACTCCCGGAGTTCACTCAGACTCACGTCCATCGAGTCGGGGAAGCCATCCAGCCATCTCATCCTCTGTCGTCCCCTTCTCCTCCTGCCCTCAATCCCTCCCAGCATCAGAGTCTTTTCCAATGAGTCAACTCTTTGCATAAGTTGGCCAAAGTATTGGAGTTTCAGCTTTAGCATCATTCCTACCAAAGAAATCCCATGATTGATCTCCTTCAGAATGGACTGATTCGATCTCCTTGCAGTCCAAGGGACTCTCAAGAGTCTTCTCCAAACCACAGTTCAAAAGCATCAATTCTTCAGCACTCAGCCTTCTTCACAATCNCAGTGTCAGACTTTATTATTTGGGGCTCCCAAATCACTGCAGATGGTGATTGCAGCCATGAAATTAAAAGACGCTTACTCCTTGGAAGGAAAGTTATGAGCAACCTAGATAGCATATTCAAAAGCAGAGACATTACTTTGCCGACTAAGGTCCGTCTAGTCAAGGCTGTCGTTTTTCCAGTGGTCATGTATGGATGTGAGAGTTGGACTGTGAAGAAGGCTGAGCGCCAAAGAATTGATGCTTTTGAACTGTGGTTTGGAGAAGACTCTTGAGAGTCCCTTGGACTGGAAGGAGATCCAACCAGTCCATTCTAAAGGAGATCAGCCCTGGGTGTTCTTTGGAAGGAAAGATCCTAAAGCTGAAACTCCAGTACTTTGGCCACCTCACGCGAAGAGTTGACTCATTGGAAAAGATTCTGATCCTTGGAGGTATTGGGGGCAGGAGGAGAAGGGGATGACAGAGGATGAGATGGCTGGATGGCATCACGGACTCAATGGACATGGGTTTGAGTGAACTCCGGGAGTTGGTGATGGATAGGGAGGCCTGGCGTGCTGCGATTCATGGGATCGCAAAGAGACGGACATGACTGATTGAATGAACTGAACTGAGTCGCTAAGTTTTTCCTGACTCTTTGTGACCTCATGGACTACAGAACACCAGGCTGCTCTGTCCTTCACTATCTCCTAGAGCTTGCTCAAATTTATGTCCATTGAGTTAGTGTTGCTATCTAACCATCTCATCCTCTGCCTCCCCCTTCTCCTTTAGCCTTCAATCTTTCCAAGCTTCAGGCAGGGTCTTTTCCAACTAGTTGGCTCTTCACATTATGTGGTCAAAGTATTGGAGTTCAGCTTCAGCATCAGTCCTTCCAATGAGTATTCACGGTTGATTTCCTTTAGGATTGATTGGTTTGATCTTTTTGCAGTCCAAGGAACTCTCAAGAGTCTGCTCCAGCACCACAATTCAAAAGCATCAATTCTTGGGAGCTTGGCCTTTTATACGGTCCAACCCTCACATCCATACATGACTACTGGAAAAACCATAGCTTTGATGATACGGGCTTTTGTCAGCAAAGTGATGTCTCTGCTTTTTAATATGCTGTTTAGATTTGTCATAGCTTTCCTTCCAAGGAGCAACTTAGCAGCCCCCTAATCCTGGGCTGGGCCATCCTCTCAGTAGAGGATCCAAGCTGGGCATGCCTGAAGTGGACCTGGGTGTGCATCACCATGGCCCCAGGGAAAAATCCCTTTCCCTGATCTTTGGCTCCAGGAGTGGATCACCTTGATATAACATTTGCCTTGAAGTCACATGGTCTGCTAAGTGCCACAGAAGCAGTTGCGTGTGCAGTAACGGGTGCTCTGCTGTGGACAAACAGGCGCTGTGGGTGAGATGGAAGCAGATGACTTGCAAGTGTTCTCAGCAATGGGAACATTTCTTCAACTGCATTCTGAAACCACAGCCCCATGGGAAGAGGGATCAGAGGTGAAATGCTGCCTCACACCTTCCGTGCAGATTTCCAGGCCACTGCATAGAATCCCCTGGGCCTTCTGGCGCCTTGTCCAGACCAGCTATTCTAATCCATGTCTCTTGTTTTGCTGTTGAGGACATGGAGTCCCAACGAGGTTGTGCCCTGGACCGAGCTGGAAGCAGGCTTGCTTTGTCCTTGTTGGTGTGTGTGGTGCTGGGGCTCACGGGCCTCACTGGCAGGGGTCTGAGACCAGCGAGGCCCTAATGGTTTGCTGATATGTTCACATGTGACTGAGACCTTCCTGTGGATCACAACAGGCGTCATTCTTTATCCAAAGTGTCTGTGAGCACTGGGATCAGACTAAATTGACCCATGTTGATTTTTGTTCCCATTGGTGGTGGGCAGAGAAGATTTCTCCCTTTGATTGACTCAGAGGCAGAGTGTAGGCTGTGCTTTAGTTTGCAGCAGAGTAAGAAAGAGGTGTGTGAACAGCTGGCACCAGATTGCCGTTAGTAGAGAACCACATTTGCTTAGGAAGATGTGCTGAGAAACCAACAGAGGTGGAAGGAGGGCCTAGGGCTCTGGCTGGTGGTGAAGCAGTTTGACAGGCCCTGGGTCTCCAGGGTCGGGCACCCTCTTGTATCCCCGTTCCTCTCAGCCCATCTTCTCCACTCTATCCCTCCTCCCCCCGCTTCCTCAGCTCTGCCTGACTTTTCTTTCCTGGTAACTTTGGCTTGTTCATGGCCAACAATGGCTGTCCCAGCTCTTTAATCATCTTGACGTTTTAGCTTTTATTTCTCTTGTAATTGCTTCTTCCTTAAGCATTTTAAATTCAGATTCCCGAGATAAGTTGTGGGTTGGAATCAGCTCCTTTTTCAATCAGCTTGCAGGTTGAAGGTCATCAGCCTGAGAAATGGCTGTCATGGATGGTGCCCACCTGGACCTCTTAGACATGACCCCCAGAATGGGAGGTGCCACAAAGGGAAGTGGGAATATGTGGGGGGGGGGCGGCTGCTGCCTTAGCACTACTTCCAGGGAGTGAATAGTCTCCAGCACAGCTATTTTTATTATTTGATCAAGCTGAAACAGCATTCTAATCTCCTCGATTCAATTGTTTAGGGAAATTGTTAGTCTTCTTTTGCAGCTGCATAGTCAAACCCTTCACTGCACCTTTTTCTGATCACTGACTTCACCAGAAATTGCTTTCTAAGATCTGATTGCATGTGGTGCCAGGAGAGCTGTTTTGCAGAAAGAATGAGTTGCTGTGTTTGAATGAAGACTGTTATAGAGGATGCTGACCAGAGAAGCTACCCATCTCCTTGCTGACTCTAATTAATTCATTGTGACTCCATGCACTATAGCCTGCCAGGCTTCTCTGTCCATGGAATTCTCCAAGCAAGAATACTGGAGTGGGTAGCTTATTTCTTCTTCAGTGGATCTTCCAGACCCAGGAATTGAACTGGGGTCTCCTGCATTGCAGGCGGATTCTTTAGCAGCTGAGCTACCAGGGAAGACCTTTCTAAAGCAAAAAGCCCAAAACTGAGAAATATTTGACAGGTATTACAGGAAAAGAATTTCCCCCATGTGCCTTCCATTTCCTGGTCAAGACAAGTTTTAGTCATAATCAGTTATCACCTGAGCTGTCCTGTAGCACTTTGTAAGGAGTTACTGTTCTTTCTTTGGACTCAAACACCGGACCATGGAGACTCTTCCTGTGGGAAGATAGGTCTCGAGTTGGGTCCAGGTTTCAGCTCTGAGGTACTGACAGAGCTTCAAACCCAGGCCCTCTCCTTTGTAGCTGAGACAGCTTTGCTTGATGATTCCATAGTGACCCCTATTCTGACTCCAAACTTCCTGTTCCCCTTCCTGAAGTAGGTAGATACATCCTTGTTTGGCCCGAAAAATATGAGTGGCAGTGAAGATGTGAAGATGTGGGCAACGTCAGGGTAAGGGCTTTCAGAGTTGGCGTAGCTTGTCGAGTCCCCACTGTCTCACCATGGCAACTGGAAAAGTGTGTGTGACAACATGGCCTCTCTCAACCACCATGCCTGACTAACTTCCACTAAAGCCTATTTTATTGTTTAAGCCACTGACATTTTTGTGTTTTTGTTACTGCAGCATAGCCTAGCCTATCCACTCACACACTATTCATGACAACTTTTTTCTCACTAGTAGGCTGAGAGATGTCCAAATGGTTTCTCAGAGTAGCTGTACCATTTTACATTCTCACCAGCAATAATGCATGACTCAGTTTCTCCACATCTTCACCAGCACTTGGTATTATCACTAATTTTTTACAAAGTCACTCTGATAGGTAGTGTTACTGACCAGGATTCTTGGCCTTCTTAATCAGTAGAAATTGACTAGAGGACAGACAAGAAATTCTGGCAAGGCAAGAAATTCTGGCAAGGAAATTATGAGGCCCCTGAAGCAGTTGGGTGCCGGGGGAGAAGTGAGAACAAGCAGCAAATTCCATTGCTTGCTTATTCCCCAAGTGGGGACAAGCATGCTCTTTACATGGGGTGAGGGTAGGGGTCAGGCTGGATGGGTGGCTCAGGTGGTTTGCTCACCTCTTAGGTGGTGCTGTGGTTAGGGGGCATGTGCAGTACCCTGCTTTTGTTCCAGGCTCTTCAAAAGTGGCAATTGAGTTTTTTGGTCTCTGTATCTTTTGTCCAGAATTTGCCTTAACTGCACATGTATGCAGAACAAAGCTAGTGGAGGTGATGGAATTCCAGCTGAGCTATTTAAAATCTTTAAAGATGATGTTGTTAAAGTGCTGCACTCAATATGGCAGGAAATTTGGAAAACTGAGCAGTAGCCACAGGACTGGAAAAGGTGAATTTTCATTCCAATCCCAAAGGCAATGCCAACGAACGTTAAAACTACCATAAAATTGCATTCATTTCACATGCTAGTGAGATTATACTCAAAATCCTTCAATCTAGGCTTCAGCAGTATGTGATCCAAGAACTTCCAGATGTACGAACTAGGTTTAGAAAAGGCAGAAGAACCAGAGATTAAATTGCCAACATTCGTTGGATCATGGAGAAAGCAAGAGAGTTCCAGAAAAACATCTATTTCTGTTTCATTGACTACACTAAAGCCCTTGACTGCATTTGCTGCTGTTGCTTGGTCGTTTCTGACTCTGTGTGATGCCATGGACTGTAGCCCACCAGGCTCCTCTGTCCATGAGATTCTCCAGGCAAGAATACTGGAGTGGGTCACCATGTCCTCCTCCAAGGGATCTTCCCAAACCAGGGATCAAACCTGCATCTCTTGGGTGTCCTGAATTGGCAGGCGAGTACTTTACCACTAGTGCCACCTGGTGCCCTTTGACTGCATGGATCACAACAAACTGTGGAAGAGCTTGTTGAGTTGGGAATATGAGACCACCTTATTGTCTCCTGAGAAACCTGTATGCAGATCAAGAAGCAACAGTTAGTACCAGACATGAAACTACTGATTGGTTCAAAGTTGGGAAAGGAGTACAACAAGATTGCATATTGTCACCCTGCTTATTTAACTTATATGCAGAGTACATCTTGCAAAATGCAGGACTGGATGAATCACAAGCTGGAATCAAGATTGCCAAGAGAAATGTCAACAATATCAGATATGTAGATGATAACACTCTAATAACAGAAAGTGAAGAGGAACTAAAGAGTCTCTTGATGAAAGTGAAAGAGGAGAGTGAACAGGCTGGCTTAAAACTCAATATTCGGGGGGGGGGGGAGAAGATGGCGGAGGAATAGGACCAGGAGATTACTTTCTCCCTCACAAATTCCTCAAAAAAACATTTCAACGCCGAGCAAACTCCACAAAACAACTTCTGAATGCTGGCAGAGGACATCAAGCACCCAGAGAAAGCAGATCATTGCCTTCAAAAACAGTGCTGTATAGACGGAGAAGTCTAGAGGCTACTGTAAAAATAAAACTGAAAACCAGAAGCAGGAGGCTTAAGCCCAAAGCCTGAGAACATCAGAGAACTCCTGAATCCAGGGAACATTAACCAA
>SJYQ01001062.1:935559-947815 GCA_006410935.1 Redunca redunca | reverse complement strand
CTTTGTTGGCAAAGTAATGTCTCTGCTTTTGAATATGCTATCTAGGTTGGTCATAACTTTCCTTCCAAGGAGTAAGCGTCTTTTAATTTCATGGCTGCAGTCACCATCTGCAGTGATTTTGGAGCCCCCAAAAATAAAGTCTGACACTGTTTCCACTGTTTCCCCATCTATTTCCCATGAAATGATGGGACCAGATGCCATGATCTTTGTTTTCTGAATGTTGAGCTTTAAGCCAACTTTTTCACTCTCCTCTTTCACTTTGATCAAGAGGCTTTAGTATACTGAATTAACATTTATTTGTAAATGTGAGGGATCAAAGGCAGATAACATTAGATATTTAAAGATTTGTGCTCAATTGTGTCCAACTCTGAAATCCTATAGACTGCAGCCCCCCAGGCTCCTCTGTCCATGTAATTTTTCAGGCAAGAATACTGAAGCCGAATGCCATTTCCGAACCCCAGGATCAAACCTGTGTCTCCTGCATCCCCTGCATCGACAGGCAGATTCTTTACAGCTATGCCACCTGGGTAGCCCCACATTTAAATATATAAATGGCTGATCAGATCCAAAATATTTCCAGTCTTTGCTTTGAAAGTGTGGTATGAGATTTCTATAAGAAATGATGAACAGTTGGAGTTGCTGCCATTGAAATACAAATTGTATTTTTCAGCAAAAAATTAATCTGGATACAATTTGACCATGAGTGAGAATATTGTAATTGTACCATTAGTTTATGTACTAAGAACAAAACATATACTACCAGTTTAATTATTATCTTTAAATGATTTGTTGAGTGAGGAATTTAAGTTATCCAATCATAACCCTAGGGATGAGTCAAGTTCATATATGTACACACAGTAACAACTGAATTCAGTTGTCTAATTATTATTTTAAGATAAATCCATATTTCAGAGATATTAAAATGTGAAAAATGTGTTTCTTAGAAGTGATAAAATACAGTAATTCATATGAAGTAACTAAATACAGTACCTGACACAAATATTTAATAAAATATTAGAGTAGTAGTATTAAAAAATAAAAAACACAAATTGGATGTATATTTGACTTTCCTCTCACTGTAAACTTTAGTTTGTAGTTTGATATGTATGTGAAAAATCCGGGTTTGTCAACCAGAACCATGTAGTTTAAGTTATTCACTCTGGCATAGCTTTGTTTTTGAGTTGCTAAGATGGTTGGTAGAAAAGAGACCCATGCATGCCATTTGTCATCCAGCTTATAAAGGAGATTTTAAATTGTCTTGTTAAACCTCAACAGGTTCAATATCTTACTGATAATCCTGCCAGAATCAGGGCGATATCCCTTAATACAAAGTCCTCAAAGAATAGCGTTCTCCTGCGTATACTACAGACTGTGTAGAAAACAAAATTGATGTATGTATAAATAACTCTGTCCTTTAAACATTTTGTTATGAAATATAAAAAAGGAAAGCCATTTAAAAAAACATTTGGCTAATTACAGAATGTCTGTCAGTATATGTCTATGAAAAAACCCTTCGAGATGCTTTATATTATGGTCTATTTGCTATCCTATAAAGTTTCAAAAATGCACAAGTCTCTTCAGTTCAGTACATTAATTTAGCTCAAGTAGGTTAACATCCCAGTTTAAATAATTGTGTTAGCAGAGAAAAATTACCTTCTAATTTCATTTTTTATAAAAAATTTACTGCACTAGATGCCATACTAAAATAAAATATTTTTTATGTTTTTAGAATTCTGAACTGAACAGGCCTGTGCGATGAATCTCTAAGGGATGAAACTTTAACCTCTACAATATCCACATACTGTGTGCATATAGAGATAAAGTGAATGATCTTTCTTTTTGTAAAGATACCAGCACTATGGTATCTTTGGCCCAACCCTAATGACTTCATTTAATCTTGTTTCCTAATGACTCTATTTCCAAATGTAATCATATTAGGAATTCAGTTCAGTTCAGTAGGTCATGTTCAATTCTTTGCAACCCCATGGGCTGCAGGATGCCAGGTTTCCCTGTCCATTGCCAACTCCCAGAGCTTGCTCAAACTTGTGCTTTGAATTGGTGATGCCATCTGACCATCTCATCCTCTGTAGTCCCCTTCTCCTCCTGCCTTTAGTCTTTCCCAGCATCAGGGTCTTCCCAGTGAGTCAGTTCTTCACATCAGTTGGCCAGAGTATTGGAGTTTCAGCTTCAGTATCAGTCTTTCTAATGGAGATTCAGGACTAATTTCCTTTAGGATTGACTGGTTTGATCTCCTTGCAGTCGAAGGGACTCTCAAGATCTTCTCCAGTACACAGTTTATGAATTTGAGGGAGACACAATTCAATCCATAGAACCTGTAGTTCACTGTCTCTATTCATCTGGAATGAATGTCTCTCCTTCTCTCCCCATAATTACTTAATAATTATATTTTAAATTCTATCTTTAGTGGAAAAAAATCTGCCCTTTAAGTTAGCCACGATAAAAAAAAATTAGCTGGTATAAGTAATTCTTGAGACTAGAAAGGACATCTTTCAAGGCTTGCAATGAGCCAACTAAATTGGGAAACCCTTCCTGGAAATAGAATGAGAAACTGAAATATTGGGCCCTTGTCTTCTCTCAGTCATTAAGCGTTCATAACACTTGATAATCATAGATGAGTGTTCAAAAATATATTCTTTGACAATTCAGCCAAACATATGACAAAGAGGGGAATTTCCTGTAACTTCTACAATTCTCCTTTGAACAAATATTTGTAAAGACTTCTTATATGCCAGTTATTATCCTAAGCATTGAGAATGTGAGTTTAAAACATATCTTTACTGAGCTTGAAGTCTAGAGAATAAAATGATTCACAAATAGGACAGTACAATAGTGTGATACAGAATCTGTAAAGCAGAAGGCACTTTCAGAGTCCTTAGAATAAGCAAAACAGCAGAACTGGAAGGGGTCAGGGAAGATTTCTTGGAATGGTTGACAGCTCATACATAAGTATTTAGCCTGGAAATTATGTATGTGTGTGTAGGGGGTTGCATTTTGTGTACTGATGAGAGGATAGGGTAACATTCTTCCAGGCAGAGAAACAGTATAAGGAAAGGTCCTGAAGGTGAGAAAGAGCATGAGGATCATGTCAACATCTCATCTTCTTCCTGTCAGCCCTCAAGCCAAAATATATAATAGTCCTCCAGTGACTACCACATCATGTATAAATTCTTCAAAATTATAAAATCCTCTATGATCTTAAGAGCTGTGCAGAAATAGCATTTTATTCTGTTTTCAAGTTAGTATGCCACAATTCATAGATGCTGGCAAAAGTACGAGACACCTGGCACAGAAATATAGACCTTTTATTAAAGGAAGCAGTAGCAGTAGCACGAGTATCAGCATTTGCATCATCTCCCTCAGGCCCAATTTGTTTTGGGTGGTATGAAGAGGTTCAGGTGATGCCTGAACATACAGTGTACTGCCTTACATGGGAGGAATATCAAATTTAGGACATTTGAATATTTTATAAGGCATCGTAAGCTTGCCTGAACTTTGCACAAGGAGGCATTGTCTTTATTACACTGAACAGTAAACAGACTCACCCTTAGCTCCAGAAGGATATACTATCTTTCAAGACTGTTCACTGTATAAATATCCTTGGAAATTTAGCTAAAACAAAAGCAGTGCTCCTGCTGATAAGATATGCAAGGGACCCATAGAGAATTGTTTCTCAACTATTTTAAGGCCTTCTATAACTTTGCTTTTTCTGAATATGAAGTTTTACTTTTTATTTTTCAGAGTATTCCATTTTGACTCAGTTTCCCTGTCTAGAAAAACCCCAGCCTTTCCTCCTTTGCTTAACTATAAACGCCTAAATTGGGACAGGTCCAAACAAAACTCCCCTTGCCTATATCAAGAACTATTCAGATTCTTAGATTTTTCCCTTGCTGTCCAAGGGATCCTCAAGAGACTTCTCCAGCACCGCGGTTCGAAAGTACCAATTCTTCGGTGCTCAGTCTTCTTTCGTTCTAGCTCTCACAGTTGTACACAATGACTGGAAAAACCATAGCTTTGAATTTATAGAACTTTGTTGGCCAAGTGATGTCTTTGCTTTTTGATATGCTGTCTACATTTGTCATAGCTTTCCTTCCAAGGAAGAAATGTTACTTTCCTGTTACTGTATCATGAACACCAGCAAGACATGAGATCATGGGTCAGCAACAAAGGACTTTATCACTCATGGCAAAAGCAAAAGCAGTCGCTAGTTTGCCAATTCTATGCTCATGGAGACAGATTTGCTGAATTTAGTGTAACTATATTTATAGTTAAATTTGAATATTAGATTTTTGTCATCATACATATGTTTCTTTAGTATTTGAAACACACATGAAAAAAAGTCCATTGCTTATCCAAAATTCAGGTCTAACTAGGCGTCCTGTATTTTGTCTGGCAGCTATGCGTGGGTCACAGAGGGCCCATGGTGGGTGCTTGTATGTATTGTGAGCCATGTTACAGGTCAGAGGAGAGAGAGCCACCACCCAGGAGATTTACTGCTTTCATAGCAAGTAGAAATAAGGCTGTTCTTTGGGAAGAAATGTTACTTTATCCCACCATGCTCTTCACTGGAAACAAACACACACCCATGGAAAATGGAATGGATTAGGGAAAGAGTGATCAGGACTTTATATTCTTTGCTACACCAAGAGAATGTACAGGAATCCTCAGGGGTCACTACAGACTATCTCCAACATTCTGAATCATACAACTTAATCCAACCTTAATTCCCATCTGAAAGACTATACTTGAATATGACACTATAAATTTAGAACCTTTAGTATTTTTAGTTCAACCTAACTTCATCTTTTAAAGTGCCCTGTAATCTTAGTGAGGCCAGAGAACATGTCCCACTTTTTATTTCTTTAAAAAAAATTTCACAGTATATTTTGTAATGTCTTATACATCGATACTGCTAACAAAATCTTTTCAGATAATTTATGCCTTTGGGATTGTTAGCTATCACTTTTTAGGGATAATGGTAAAAAAGAATAAATTCCTTGAGAAGATATTTATCTGATTTATTTGGATATTTGGAGGAAGCTTTTGTTTTTATCCAGGAGTATGGCACCCCACTCCAGTGTTCTTGCCTGGAGAATGCCATGGACAGAGGAGCCTGGTAGGCTACAGTCCATAGGGTCCCACAGAGTCAGATGTGACTGAGTGACTAACACTTATTTTTACCCTTTTTTTTTTTTTTTTACTAATAATGTCTTGATCTATGCTCTAGAATAGCTAACAAATTTCCCTTTCATTCTCTTCTGTTCCCAATTATCTAATATCCTCTTATGTTATTTTTTAAAATATACCAGCACGTGCAAATGAGTAAGCCTCCCTGTGTTTAAGGTTGGATAGCTTTATGAAGTTTGGTAGGTTGCCATACTGTTAAAGCCTCTAGATAGAATTTTAAACAGGTATCCAGAGTCTGCCTCTCTGTATTTCCTTATGAACAAAATGAAAGGTTTTAATTTTGAGTTTTGAGATAACCAGATGCCATAACTATCAAATACACTTGGAAACACACACACACACACACCCTCTTTCATTTCTTTCCTTCTCCCACCCACTGGCTACTAGTTGAACACCTATGGCAGTCACTTTCCCTTTTCACTTTCATGCATTGGAGAAGGAAATGGCAACCCACTCCAGTGTTCTTGCCTGGAGAATCCCCGGGACGGGGGCGCCTGGTGGGCTGCCGTCTGTGGGGTCACACAGTCGGACACGACTGAAGTGACTTAGCAGCAGCAGCAGCAGCGGCAGTGAGGTGAGGCTGTTCTTTATGTAAAAACAGATTTTAGCCAGTCTTCAGTACCTACTTTTTCATTCCCAGTGGAAGAGATATGTGCTCTTTCAGGGTAGGTGAGAAGGAGCATCTGTGATCATGGGGAAAAATAAGAAAGTGGAAACAAATGTCTCCCGATTAACTCTTGTGTCAAGTTAATGTCACTTTTGAGCTGATTATTGTAAATAACTTAAGAATAAATTGTTGGTATGTGTTCTGTGTCTCTTGTGTAATGAAAATGGAAATTTAGGTNCTAATAATGTCTTGATCTATGCTCTAGAATAGCTAACAAATTTCCCTTTCATTCTCTTCTGTTCCCAATTATCTAATATCCTCTTATGTTATTTTTTAAAATATACCAGCACGTGCAAATGAGTAAGCCTCCCCGTGTTTAAGGTTGGATAGCTCTATGAAGTTTGGTGGTTGCCATACTGTTAAAGCCTCTAGATAGAATTTTAAACAGGTATCCAGAGTCTGCCTCTCTGTATTTCCTTATGAACAAAATGAAAGGGTTTTGATTTTGAGTTTTGAGATAACCAGATGCCATAACTATCAAATACACTTGGAAACACACACACACACACCCTCTTTCATTTTTTTCCTTCTCCCACCCACTGGCTACTAGTTGAACACCTATAGCAGTCACTTTCACTTTTCACTTTCATGCACTGGAGAAGGAAATGGCAACCCACTCCAGTGTTCTTGCCTGGAGAATCCCCGGGACGGGGGCGCCTGGTGGGCTGCCGTCTGTGGGGTCACACAGAGTCGGACATGACTGAAGTGACTTAGCAGCAGCAGCAGCAGCAGTGAGGTGAGGCTGTTCTTTATGTAAAAACAGATTTTAGCCAGCCTTCAGTACCTACTTTTTCATTCCCAGTGGAAGAGATATGTGCTCTTTCAGGGTAGGTGAGAAGGAGCATCTGTGATCATGGGGAAAGATAAGAAAGTGGAAACAAATGTCTCCCGATTAACTCTTGTGTCAAGTTAATGTTCACTTTTGAGCTGATTATTGTAAATAACTTAAGAATAAATTGTTGGTATGTGTTCTGTGTCTCTTGTGTAATGAAAATGGAAATTTAGGTACCACTTACATCTACCAACACTCTGTTGATGGGTATGAAGTAACAACTCATAATAAGAAAAGCCTTAATAGTAATGCGTGCCATTGCTGCTGTTCCACTTACCTAACAACAAATGAGAATATAAAATACACAGTAAAACAGCCACCACAGCATGAGTCCTCAAATTGATTCTAGCAATAAAGCTCCTTACAGTGAATGCAAACCACTTGATTAACAAGAAAACAGCATCCTGTTGAAAAACACAGAGCATCCTATAATCATGGACTTGTACTCTGGTCACCCGTTTAGATATTAAGATTTTATAAAAAAAAAAAAAAAAAAAAAGATTTTATCCATGAGCTGTTCTTGGAATGATCTGGTACCCTGAAATAACTCATTTATTCAAGGTTTCTAAATATTTTACATTCTTAATGAGTTGAAAGAGTTTTGTATCTATTTATATTGTCCTTTGCTATGGATCAAAATACCCAAATGTTTAATGGCTTAAAACAAAATTCTTTTATCTCTTATGATTCTGTGGGTTCAGCTGGGCACTTCTCCATTGGAGTCTCCCTCTGGATGTGATAAGATGTGAGCTGGAGCATCATGTGAAGACCTGACTGAGCTGGATGTCCATGATTGGAAACAGATGCAGGCTTCTCACAGCATAACTCCTTCCCCAGAGGGAGTTTCCCAAAAAGAAACATTCTAAGAGACCCAGGCAGGGGACTTCAGGCTTCCTATGACCTAGCTTTGAAAGTCCCAAATTATCCCATCAGGAAAGCCACAAAATCCCCTGAGGTTCAAGAGCAGGGGAATTAGACTCCAACTCTGGATGGAGGAACAGCTAGGTCACACTACAGAACAGCTTGGATGCCCTTTGAAAAATATATTTGGCTACATTTCCTTTAATCTCCTTAGTAAGCAGGTCTGGATTTTTATACTAAAGATTACTTGCTAGCAATATTAATTAGACAAAACTGAATGATAATAGAGACCTATCTAACCACCATTCTTATAAACCGTGATGTAGTATTTGCATAATTTAACATAGATTTCCACAGTTTCGGGCTTGCATGGCTCTCTCTCTTGTTACCCTACTACTCTTTCACAATATTAACTGGACCACATCCACTGCTGGTATCGACTCACATTTCTCCTTTCCTATGCTGACTTGCTAGTTTATCATTTTCTCTAACACTTAAAGGGATTTGCATGGCTGAGGATGGAAGGGAATAGTCTGAGTATCTTGTTATTACTACCGATATGGTATATCCTGACTCTGGTTCTCCAGTTAGTGAGAGAAAAGGAGAGTAAGTTCAAAAAGAGATTTTGCTGAGGGAGGAGTTATCTCTGCTTTATCCTTAAACTCCATCAAACCTACTAAAGCCATACAATTTAAACATATAATTAAAGTAAAATGAAAAGTTTTCAATGCAAATGAAATTTCCAGAAAAGTACTCTTGCAATTTCTCCAAAATGCTAGTCCCTTTTAAGAATTATAGAGATGTCACTGGTTCTAATTCCTAAACTTAAATTGGCCATAAGAATAAATATTTGGAAATAATATTCTCAGATTTCCAGCCTGAGACCTCATGTTTTTCATATGAGATCAAAAGTCAGAAAATTAAATCAGATTTGTAAATCCGTTATTACATATGTACTTTGATTTTCTTATCCCAGAAATAGGATGATACTTTTCCCTGTATTTCTTAATTTGTGTACCTACTTAATGCTAGGTATTGGGGATACAGGTTTCAAGAAAATAGGCAAAAATTCTTTCCTTCATGACCCTTATTTTCAAAAGAAGGATTTAACTTAACAGATATATATTTAAGTTTATATAATAGACATATATTTAAGTTTACGTACATATTTGTTAGATAAAAATATTTAAGATTTGTTGTTTAGTTGCTAAGTCATGTCTTATTCTTTTAAGACCCCTCATACTGTAGCCTGCCAGACGCCTCTGTCCATGGGGTTTTCCAGGCAAGAATACTGGAGTGGGTTGTCCTTTCCTTCTCCGTAAGTTAAGATAACATATATATTTTATGTAAATAGTCCTGTCCTACACTTTCGGTTATAATATGAACATGAAATAATTTGTCTAGTAAGGTCTATAAGCCAAAATTAAAATAAGACTAAAATTTTNATAATACTAAAATTTTTATTAATCTGAGAAAATTTGATAGAATTTATTAATTGTATTTATAATGTCTTCAAGCTTCAGACATTTAAAGTAGTATGTATGAACTCTTCCTGCAAACAAGATCACCCTTACCTTTTGCTCATTTGATAGTAAGTCTTCAAAAGATAGGTATTTGAATTGGCATTAGCTGGTCAAGCTTTTGCAAAGAAATAATTCTCTAAAGTAACTTCTGTAATTGTGCAAACTTAATGTCTTTTTTATTTTTTTTTTTGAGAGAGAGAGAATTTAGTGGTAACACCTATTTAAGCCTAAGTTAGCAAATTCTATTCCCCAAGCCACGCTTATATCACTACTAGTCATGTTTTTGACAAAACACCAAATTAAATAAATCAGTCTTCATGCAGTCTGTGCTCAGGAATAAATGGAGTAGAGACAAATCAATAATACCAAAGAGAAAAAGACACTAGCAATAACAAAATAAAAATGATTGTCTAGTGTTCAGGAGAATGTTATAAGCAATGGAAAGGAGACTTAAAAGTATGGTTCTAAAGATTTCTTTTGCTAGATATGTGGAAAACCATTTTATTTTTCTGAAAATTTGTAATAGATAGGGAATATTCTAGTGCTGTTTTACCTGTGAAATTACAGCTACAAAAATCAGAACCTTAGTAAGAAGAGAAAATAAAAAGTTAGAAAAGTATTAGTCCCATTCCTTTTCTTACTACGGAAGTTACATCACTTAATATTTCTTTTTCTTTCTGACCTCACTAAAAGGGTATAGGAAATAGTATTCAATTTTACCAGAAACAAAGCATTTTAATAACCCAAAGTATAAAAGTAATATGCATGAGTCCAGACTGACACAAATTGGCGATTGAATAAATGAGGAAGAAGTGACAAATCTTCCTTAAAGAAAAGTTATAAATGATTTATGTGCTCCCCACTTCAAGAGGTAAAAGGTTTTCCTTCTTTACCCCACTCCCCAGACTTATTTGAGTGTTGGCTGGACTTAGTGACTCACTTCCAAAGAGTAAAGTGTAGAAAGGGAACAAATAGTGATTTATAGTGCAGAAATCTGGCAAACACTACCTTCACCAAATGACCAAGGTTAGTGTGGTAAGTCATTTTAATATCATGATGCTTGTGAACTGTGGTGTTGGAGAAGACTCTTGAGAGTCCGTTGGACAGTGAGGAGATCCAACCACTCCATCCTGAAGGAAATCAGTCCTGAATATTCATCGGAAGGACTGATGTTGAAGCTGAAACTCCAATACTTTGGCCAGCTGATGCAAAGAACTGACTCATTGGAAAAAACTCTGATGATGGGAAAGATTGAAGGCAGGAGGAGAAGAGGACAACAGAGGATGAGATGGTTGGATGGCATCACCGACTCAATGGACATGAGTCTGAATAAACTCCGGGAGTTAGTGATGGACAGGGAAGCCTGGCGCGTTGCAGTCCATGGGGTCACAGAGAGTCAGACAAGACTGAGTGGCTGAACTGACTGACTTTCTAATATGATGTGATGAGAAGGGCATTTCACCTTTTTGGTATTCCTCCCTGAAACCCATTACCCCAGTCTGATCATGAGAACATTGTCACAGAATCACATATTGAAGGGCATTCTATAAAATACCTGAATGGTACTTTTCACAATAGTGAAGGTCATGAAAAGCAAGTATATGTGAACAACTGATCACTGTTACTTCAGAGTGTTTATTCCCTCCCATTATTTTTTGTTCCCTTGTCTTATTTGGATCTATTTTAAAAATTTTAATATGTTGACATACAATATTAGTTTCAGGTATTCTATGTAGTTATTTGACATTTGCATACATTATGAAATGACCACCACAGTAAGTCTAGTAACCATCTGTCCTCATACAAAGTTATTACGATGTTATTGAATGTATGTTGTGTATTGTGTCCCTTATGACTTTATTATGTAACTGGAGGTGTTGTACCTCTTAATCCCTTTCACCTATTCCGCCCACCTGCTCCCTCCAACCTGTGCACCTCTCGGAAAGATGGTGTGGCAGATTTCCTTTGTGTTAATTAAAATTTGTTATATTTTTGCTCACTTCACCTGGGCACACCCAGGTTGTATTCCCCAGCCTCTCCTGTAAATAGCTGGCCCCGTGTCTGACTTCTGGCTAATGCAGTGTGCTAGGAGGTAATAGAATGCCGCTTTCAGACCACGACCATAAAAACTTCCCCACATGGTCATCGTCCCTATAAAGTGTCTGAAGAGAGAGGGCACCAGAGGTTTATAACTGTGTACTTCCTCTGTGCACCTTAATTTGAGAGCTACTGCCAATGGCCTAAGTATTTACAAGGTTTTTTACACACACTGACAAATTATTTTCTAGAATCACTATATCAGTTAATCTCAGGTCAACAGTAAATGAATTGTTCTGTTTCACAAAATCTTTCTTGTTGCTGAAAATTCTGCCTTTTTTTTTTTTTTTGTCATTTGTAGAGGCAAGGAAAATGTGTCTTCTTATAGTCTATCTAATTTGGTAAATAATGATATTCTTGCCAGTTCTTTTTGTGTGAGGTGTCTCAGTCAGTCAGTCAGTTCAGTCGCTCAGTCATGTCCGACTCTTTGCGACCCCATGAATTGCAGCACGCCAGGCCTCCCTGTCCATCACCAACTCCCAGAGTTCACTCAGACTCATGTCCATTGAGTCAGTGATGCCATCCAGCCATCTCATCCTCTGTCGTCCCCTTCTCCTCCTGCCCCCAATCCCTCCCAGCATCAGGGTCATGCATTAATGCCATTTTTCAATTGGTGCATCTTATGGTTATTCTTTTCTCTATTTTTAAGACCTTCAGATATATTAAGCATGCTATACCATTTCCTGTAATATATTTTGAAAATATTTAATCATAACTTGTTTGCATATTACATTGTTAGTAGTAGATGGTATACATAATTTCAGAGATTCACTCTTATTTTGTAAGTGCTTCCTCTGCTTTTGTTCTTACAAAGAATATAACCTGAAATTCAATACATATTCTTTTTTTTAAAATATTTTTAAAATTTTTATTTTTACTTTATTTTACTTTACGATACTGTATTGGTTTGGCCATACATTGACATGAATCTACCACGGGTGTACATGAGTTCCCAATCCTGAACCCCCCTCCCACCTCCCATCCCATATCATCTCTCTGGATCATTCCCGTGCACCAGCCACAAGCTTCCTGTATCCTGTATCAAACATAGACTGGCGATTCATATCTTAC
>SJYQ01001062.1:923639-935269 GCA_006410935.1 Redunca redunca | reverse complement strand
TGTTGGTGGGAATGCAAACTAGTACAGCCACTATGGAGAACAGTGTGGAGATTCCTTAAAAAATTGCAAATAGAACTGCCATATGACCCAGCAATCCCACTGCTGGGCATACACACCGAGGAAACCAGAATAGAAAGAGACACATGTACCCCAATGTTCATTGCAGCACTGTTTATAATAGCCAGAACATGGAAACAACCTAGATGTCCATCAGCAGATGAATGGATAAGAAAGCAGTGGTACATATACACAATGGAGTATTACTCAGCCATTAAAAAGAATACATTTGAACCAGTTCTAATAAGTATTCTTTTATGCTTTGTTTTTAATATTATTCATATTTTACACTTAACCCATCTTAAATTTACCTTGTTTTCTATTGTAAAAGCTTAACCTTCTTTTTGATAATAAATAACAGTCTCATAACTATTGACTAATTCTTTCCTCTGAATTAAAATGTCAGCTTCATCATATACTGTCTTACATCTATGTATTCTGTTTTGAAATCTCAGTTTTTACATTATTATTTTTGACCTATTATTTCCTGCAGATTCTACTTCATTCCAGTCATTGTTTTTATTATTTTCATTTTGCCGAATGTTACATTTTGCAGTTGATTTAACTAAAAACATGGCTTTCCATTTTTGTCCTAATTATTTAATACACTTTCTAATATTATGTCAAAACTTTAATATTGGGATAAACCAAACTTGCCCTTTGTACCATCTTTTATTATGAAAGTCTAGTTTTTGTTTACTGGGGCTTCCTAGGTGGCTTTAATGGTAAAAAATCTGCCTGCTAATGCAGAAGACGTAAGAAATGTGGATTCAGTCTCTTGGTTGGGAAGATCTCCTAGAGGAGGAAATGGCATCCCACTCCAGTATTCTTGCCTGGAGAATCCCAAGGACAGAGGAGCCTGGCGATCTAAAGTCCTTAGGGTTTAGAAGAGTTGGACATGACTGAGCATCTAAGCATAGTTATTAGCATTTGCTTTCTTAATTTAGCACCTTTGTTTACAGATGTTTTATCTATTTTTATGGGTATGTATGTGTACTATTGTCATCAGGTTTTTATATCATATACAAATGAAGAAATTTGAAGTGCCCTGCCTTTTTGTTCTGTGCTTTGGACCTGTGGTCTCTCTGCAGACCAACTGTAAGCTCTGTGGGGATGATGGCCAAGATTTTCTTGCCCACCACTTTATTCCTGGTGTCCAGTAGCCTCTCAGCACGTGATGGGTACCACTGGATGCCTCAGTTTACTCAGCTTGTACTTATCTGTTACTTGAAAGATTAAAATTTCATGGTTAAAATTCTTCTGGGTTCAGTGTCCTTTAAAATTAGGAATTCTAAGACAGTTTTAAAAATTCATTTAAATTCTTGTTTTTAAATGTCTTTGTATAGATTTGTTAATAATAATATCATATAAATGTAAAAACAGTTCACCTATTTGAATTCTAAAATTTACCTTTTTTTGACTTATACTCCATATTATTAAAGAAGAATGTTTTTATTTGTACAACCTAGATGCACTGTTCCTCTTCTTTCACATCACAATTGACATGTTATTATTTTTGTATTCACCATTTATTGAAAAGGTGGTCATACTTGCCAGTCAACAAATATGGTGATTCTTCCTGTTCTACCTTGCTAGTACCTGGTTGCTGTTAGAAACTTACTGCTAGGCCTAAAATTAAAAGGTTCTTTGCTATTTAGTCATTAATCTAATGAGCTGTGCTGGACTGGCCCTCCTGCTCTTGTTCTCTCAGTGTGTAGATAGGAATTAATTTTAAGATAGTTCCAAGCAGTTTGAAAACTCTAGCCCAGAGTGTGTAGTCTTCTCATGGTTCTTGCCTTCATTTCCCTTTGCTATTGACTTCTTTCTGGGGAGTAATCTGTTCATTCTAGTCCAGTTTTATCATGGAATCTGTTGATTATTGGATTTGTAATCCCAGTTGTGGTAATAGAGGGCAACAGAGAATGGCTTGAGTTACTTAGAAAACTGTTTCTCCTCCTTAAAACAATGACTTATTCTGCTTTATTCGGTGATGGTACCATGTCTCTGAGGTAAGAATATGCATTAACGTTTGATGGACATAATTTATTACCTTCTCCTAAATGATGCTGCTTAATGGCTCCATCTAACCTTTAGTTATTAGAAATTCCCTCTGGAGTCAAGCAGATGCCTGGCCATTTATCCTGATTTTCACTGCTTTGTGGCTTTGTTTTCTTTCTTAGTTTTTAATATCTTTCTGTGGGAAAATTGAAGAAGAAAAATTAGGACCTCCTAGCTAGCTAATATTTTAACCTAAACCTCATCAGGAAATTATTTCTCTTTTCAACTGGAGATTTTCTTGGTGGTCTGTAAGTAGTCCTATTATATATGTATATACTATATGACATCAATAATAAATATATATGTTTTGCCTGTACATTTTCAGTGATGATAAATCAAGATGGGAAAATTTATGATCTTTAGTATAAATCCACTTAGGCACAGAGGACAAACATTGATTATGAAATGAATAAAGATATACATATGATTAACTTAAGTATTAATTTCTAGCATGATATATTCCAAATTATATTTCTGATCTAAATTTTTAGAGGTCCCTTGATAGGAGAGAAAATTTAATTTTAATTTAGAAAAATATTTAAACAATAAGATATTGTGTTAATTGCACTTTGTCTAAGTCACCACAGACATTTTGCCAGAGAGCCACCATGTTGAAGAAAGACCATAGGAACAGGGTATAATAACGTTGTTTCTTTCGCATGCTAACTTGGTGTCTTACTGATATACTCAAGATACGATGATACTTATCATAGTGGATAGCACTTTGCTGTTTTTGTCTGTCTTTCACAACTTCCATCTTTCTCATGATAACAGAGCCCCTGTTACTGAATAAATGGAAAACTGATACATGCCTGGTCAAAGTACAACAGTCCCTTGAGCAGAGTTATTGATTCGAGAATGACTAAGTGACTCAGGAGGGCTTATCAGACACTACCCTGGGAATTTCCTATCTGAAGTTTTAGGGAATATTCCCATTTTCACTAGCTAGTAGGTAAACTTTTTTCCAGTCCTGTGGCCACTGCTGTGTTTTCCAAATTTGCTGACATATTGAGTGCAGCACTTTAACAGCATCATCTTTTAGGATTTGAAATAGTCCAACTGGAATTGAGCTCAACTGGAACAAGAATATGGTTTTGTTAACATACATTTTCCTTTTATTTGAGCTTTCTTTTTCTCTCTCATGCCCTTGTGTTCTAGCTGTGGTTTTTGACCTCACAGGGGTGGGAAATATGAAGAATAAAAGATATTGAACAGATTTTATCTGAACTGGATAAGTTGGCTTCAAGCCCTCTGGGATGACAGATGCATAAAGTTGAATTTCATGTACCCTTTTGTGGGATCCTGGAGTTTTCTCTCAGATCTCTCTATTTTTTCCATCCCGGCAGACACTTATTTCTTTTGGATGGCTCATCTCCTTCTGCAGTCACTGAGTAAACCCTAAACTTTCTGCTTGATATCCTCTTGCCGTTCTAGGAGCTTTGTTAGATCAGACTCAAACAACCTCAATCTATTTTTTTTTCCCAGAAACCCAATTTTGACAAAAACTTAAGCTTTTCTAAGGCCTTCAAAGTCAGGCAGTGTAGGCCAATTGCAGTGTCCTAAGCAGAAGTTTAATTAATGCAGTGAATGCATTTCAAAACTCAGAGTGCTTTTTTTAAATGCCCCCTTTCTAGACTTGTTAAAATGATGCATCGTCTTTATCCCCCACAAATGAGTCGACTGTGAATTAACAGCATAATGACAGATCTTCCCACTGATTTTCTTTTCTACCCCCACCCCCCTACCCCTACGATGCCTTCTAGCATCCTTGATTTATGTGGTGAATGCAAGAGTCATGGGGAAAGTTCTTCATCGCTGCTTTTGCAAATTCTTCATAACTAAAATATAGTGCCAGGAAGAGCCCTACCACAGCCATATAATGTGGGCTCCCCAGGATACACACACACACACACACACGCACACGCCTGCACGCACGCGCGTGCGTGCACACACACGCATGCACGCACACGCGCGCGTGAACACACACACACACACACATGCACACCTGGAAGAGGAAATGTCAACCCAGTCCAGTATTCTTGCCTGGAGAATTCCATGGACAGAGAAGCCTAGTGGGCTATAGTCCATGGGATTACAAGGAACCAGATATGACTGAGTGACTAACACACACATACAGATGTATGTATGTATATATGAGAGAGGGAAAGAACTGTATCTATATATTTGCTCAGTTGTGATCAACTCTTTGTGACCCCATGGACTGTAGCCTGCCAGGCTCCTCTGTCCATGGAATTCTCCAGGCAAAAATACTGGAGTGGGTTGCCATTTCCTTCTCTAGGGATCTTCCCAACCTAGGGATTGAACCCAGGTCTCCCACATAGCAGGCAGATTCTTTACTGTCTGAGCCACCAGGGAAGACATACTATAGAAAAATGCTTCAAGGTACTGGATTATATAGTAGCAGCAGCGGATCTAACCTTGGCTGCTGTTACTACCGCTGCTACTATTGCAGGAGCTGATACACACTTTCACAATCTGAGTGTCTCAGATTGTAGGCAAAATCAATACCTTGAAAATCTCCATGAAGTTATTCAGTGGAGATTCCTTTCTGTTGAAGGCAAAGCCAGAAATGTGTATAATAATTTTTTGCTATAAAACTGCTTTCTTTTGTTCTTATTGCTTTCTTAGAGAGGGGAGATGATATAGTTTTATATCATTATTTCTGATATTAATTTTGGCCCACAAATGGCAGTACTCTTGAAATTTAATTTTATAGAAGTTCCACAACAACAGTTTCTTATTTTTCTTAGAATTATCTTTGAAAGCTACGCTTCTGGAATTATAGGCATAAGAGAAAGGATGAAGCATCTAGTAGAATCCAAGTGCTTAAAACATATTTTCAAAGATGAAAGACAACAAAGTATAAAGATTTGCAAAGATAAATGGCCACAATATTTATCTAATCATTCATTTGGATGTAATATTGTATTATATATAATATAATAGTAAACTATTATTTTAAAAAATAAAATTTTCAAAAATTGCAATGCTAGAAATCAAATCAGTCAGTGGAAATCAAATGTGTATTATATTTAGTCATTCTTGTTGAAGCACATTTATAAGAAGAAAAAAACCTCAGAGTTTGTATGTATCTCTGAACTTGACCTATGTAAGTTATGTTTTGATACCTTCTCCCAATAAAATATTTTTTATACTGTGTCTATTTTGCACACAGGGAAGCTCCCTGACAGAGGGTTCCATTTATGAGATTTATAGAAATTGTACAGCCTAGAGAGCAGGGCTCCTGAGTGCTCAGTGGTTTTATTCATATTCAGTAAGCATATCAGCTAAGAATTAAAATAAAACTTGCTTTAAAAGAAGGGTATTTAAGTCTTTATTTAGAAAGAAGTGTCTGTCTTGAAAGCATTGTTTCTCTTCAGAACACATACCATGGTGCAGTCACAAGTCCTGCACTAAAATCACAAATTCAGAATACTCTAATGCCTCATATGATGGGAAGAGCAAACTCTTAAAAATAGACATCATCAACATGCTGTATTCTGGAAGGTCCTAGACCATTTCAGATTTTTCCAAAAAAGGTGAATAGGGCTGAGCTGATGCTTGAAAGTAATTTGTTTTTCAATTCTTATCTAGGAATGAAAATTAGATCTAAAAATTCCATAGCAGGAGATTTTATGACATATATAAAACTCCCGCAATGAAATTTCCATGGCTCTGAACTAGTTTTTCAAATGCTTCTTTAAGGAATGTTTTAGATGAGATTGATTACCTTGTGCTGGACCTTTCTTCTATGTGGAATTCAGTTTTCTTTTTGTAATAATACAAATAAAATTGAAATCCCCAATTTGAATCTGATAAATATCTGAATTAGCTGATAGGTATTGAAGCTATATAAGTTTATAAATACTGTGCTTGATTACAATACAGGGATAATGATGCTTCTATTAAATTTATGCAGATTCTATTTATTTAATTTTCATATTATTATCAGTAATTCACTGTGAAAATTTTATACAACACTTCTGAATCATTGCTCACTTCCAAAATATTAATTTAATTGTTAACAATGAGTGACAACATATATCATTCAAACAAAAAGGTGCAGGTCTTGGAATCATGAACTGAGTCTTAGTCCAGGTCATAGTTTTGTGACTTTGAACAACCAGCAACATAAGCTCTTTAAATCTGTGATACATACTTCCTAAAATGTTTCATGAGGGCATTTAAGTTGAATGAGATAGTGTATATATTTAGTGCATGTAAGCATATTCTAAGTTCCAATCTAAACACTTTCAGCACCACCAGATATTTGTAAATGAAGTATTATATGTAGATTTTTCACTGGGTTAGAAATTTTCTTACGCTTCTGGAAATTCTTTATTTTGAAAAAATTCATCAGATATAGCAGTTCACATCCCTGTACCTCTGTTAGTAGTAAAACTTTAAAAGGTAATGAAATATAGTTCATACCTGGATGATTTATACCTCTGTGTAACAAGAAAGAGAAGCAGAAAATGTGTGTCATTATTGAACTAAGTAAATTGCAGATACATACATCATAGAGTTGAGAATAGCTCTGACGGTAGAGCTCTTCAAAGAGCTATTTTCAGTTAATCTAGACAGTTTAAAGGTTAACATAGGGTCTTAGATCAGCTGAAGCAGCTTTGGTTTGTTTTTTTTGAAAAGTGTCATTGTATTCTAAAATCTTTTTTTAAGCTATGATTTTATTTACAAATAGCCTTTCACAAACACATCCAGTTAACTGTTACTTATCTTGTGGATTCAGCTCAAATCACTTCAAAGAAGCCTACTCTGACTGTTTTTAGATCATTTTCTTGGCAACTCACTCCAGTATTCTTGCCTGGATTCTCCCAGGAGGAGAATCCTGGGGAGGAGCCTGGCTGGCTACAGTTCATGGTGCCGCAAAGAGTCGGACACGACTTAGCGACTAAAACATAAAACAAAAGTGTTTATACATGTTCATTGTACTAGGTTTCATCCCTATAATTCTGCTTTCCCCCCTCCCTTTCCTTAGAAGGGGAAAGGAGAGGATATTTGTTGCCTGGGGCGATTTAAGCAATACTGTGCTGATTATCTTACCTTTGAAATGGAAAAGGGAAAGGCATATTAAATATGGTTATGCTCAGATATTTAGTATGTTTGGGGGTAGAATGTAAGATAAATTAGAAGTAATCTTTACGTGGCAGCCAGAACTGGCTGTTAAGATACTTTAGTTCTAAAGTATTAATAAATTTGTCTCTTTAGAACACTAAAGTATTTTCTTTTGGATGGGTCTTAGGCCAACTAAACATGAGAATCTACCTTTGGAAGGAACCAGGCAAGATTGGGCTGTTTTCCTGGGATATCAGAAGGGAAGGAGAAAGAACTCTGAGTCCTATTCAGATAATACTTTGACTCTCAACTGAGTCATTCTTCAAGAGGGACGTCATTCGGGACATTCATCCTCAGAGAGAAAGCTCAGATTATTCCTTAGAACTAGGGATAGGAAACTAAATTTTCAATGCTGCTGCATCTTTTTTTTTCTTCTTCCTTACCTTTCATAGCATATTTAAATGTCAATTTAGACATATGATCTTTTTTTTGAATTGTTGAATCCTTAATTCAATCCATTGTAGATATGTTATAAAAGATTTTTATGTCATTTTCTTCTGGCCAAATTTCTCCCACAGACTCAGAGGACTTCAAGATATGGCCTATCCTTTCAGAATATGGATTACTACTTTACCATTTAGAATATGGAATTACTCTAGAGTAAAATTGAGTCCAAAGATCAATATAAGAACACACTGGAATTCTCAACTTTAGGACTGGATTTTCCTTACTATGACAACGATTTTCCTTTATAAAGTATCCAGAAATGGATTGTATCTTTTAAGATTAATTTGAAACAGTATTGAATGGTGGGTATATATATAATGTAAAATTCATCATCTTAACTATTTTTTTGTATACAATTTTATAGTGTAAAGTACATTCATATTGTTGTACAATATTCAAAGCTCTTTTCATATGGCAAAACTGAAATTCAATACCCATTAAATAATAACTCACCATTTCTCCTCTCCTCAGCTCCTGGCACTCACCAATATGCTTTCTGCCTCAGTGAATTTAACCACTCAAGATACCTCATATAAGTGGAATCATATAGTACTTATCTTTTTATGATTGACCTATTCACTTAACACAGTATTCTCAAGGTTCATCCGTATCATAGTATGCGTCAGTATTTCCTTCCTTTTTAAAGCTAGATAATATTCCATTGTATACATATAACATGTTTGATTTATCCATGTATCTATTGGTGACGCTGGGGTTTCTTCCACCTTTTGATTACTGTGAATAATGCTACGAATATAAGTCTCCTTAAGTCTCTTTGGGGTATATACCCAGTTGTAGAATTGCTGTATCATATAGTAATTCTGTTAATTTTTTTAGGAACCATCATACTATTTTCCATAGTGATGCAATTCAGTTCAGTTCANATACCCATTAAATAATAACTCACCATTTCTCCTCTCCTCAGCTCCTGGCACTCACCAATATGCTTTCTGCCTCAGTGAATTTAACCACTCAAGATACCTCATATAAGTGGAATCATATAGTACTTATCTTTTTATGATTGACCTATTCACTTAACACAGTATTCTCAAGGTTCATCCGTATCATAGTATGCGTCAGTATTTCCTTCCTTTTTAAAGCTAGATAATATTCCATTGTATACATATAACATGTTTGATTTATCCATGTATCTATTGGTGACCCTGGGGTTGCTTCCACCTTTTGATTACTGTGAATAATGCTACGAATATAAGTCTCCTTAAGTCTCTTTGGGGTATATACCCAGTTGTAGAATTGCTGTATCATATAGTAATTCTACTGTTAATTTTTTTAGGAACCATCATACTATTTTCCATAGTGATTAAATTCAGTTCAGTTCAGTCATTCAGTCGTGTCTGACTCTTTGTGACCCCATGAATCGCAGCACGCCAGGCCTCCCTGTCCATCACCAGCTCCCAGAGATCACCCAAACTCATGTGCATCGAGTCAGTGATGCCATGCAGCCATCTCATCCTCTCTTATCCCCTTCTCCTCCTGCCCCCAATCCCTCCCAACATCAGGGTCTTTTCCAAAGAGTCAACTCTTCGCATGAAGTGGCCAAAGTATTGGAGTTTCAGCCTCAACATCAGTCTGGGTGACTGATGAACACCCAGGACTGGTCTCCTTTAGGGTGGACTGTTTCGATCTCCTTGCAGTCCAAGCGACGCTCAAGGGTCTTCTCCAACACCACAGTTCAAAAGCATCAATTCTTCAGTGCTCAGCTTTCTTCACAGTCCAACTCTCACATCCGTATATGACCACTGGAAAAACCATAGCCTTGCACCACTCTATATTCCTACCAACAGTGATATTCTGATTTCTTCACATCTTTGCCAACACTTGTTATTTATTTATTTATTTGATTTTTAGTATTAACCATCCTTTTGAGTGTATCACACTGTGGTTTTGATATGCATTTTCCTAATGATTAGTGATGTTGAAAATTATTTCATGTGCTTGTTGGTCATTTGAATGTCTTCTATGGAGAAATCTCTATTCAAGTTATTTGCCTATTTTTAAAGGATTTTTGTTGTTGTTGAGTTATAGTAGTTCTTTATATATTCTAAATAATCTCTTATCAGCTATATGATTTGCAAATATTTTCTCCCATTCCACAGGTTGCTTTTATTTTGAACAATTAATTTTTAGATCAATTTTAGGTTCACAGCAATATTGAGGAGAAGGTGCAGAGATTTCTCATATAGCCCCTGCCCCCACCTATGCAGAGCCTCTCCCGTTATCAGCATCCCCTACCAGAGCAGGGTGTTTGTTACCAAGGACAAGCCTCTGTTGACATATCATAATCACTCAAAGCCCATGGTTAACCTCAGGGTTCCTCCTTGGTGTTGGACATTCTGTGGGTGTGGACAAATGAACAATAGCATATATTTGTCATTTTAGTATCCTACAGAGAGTATTTTCAGTGCCCTAAGAATCCTCTCTGCTTTTCCTGTTCATCCTTCCCTCTCCCATCGCCTCTGTTGATTACTGATTGTCTCATATTTTTGCATTTTCCAGTGTTTCATACAGTATGTAGCCTTTTCAAATTGGCTTCTTTCACTTAGTAATATGAATTTCTGGTTCCTCATGCTCTTTCATGGCTTTATAGCTCATTTCTTTTTAAAACTGAGTAAGATTCCATTGTATGTATATTACTTTTTTTTTTAATCCATTCATCTGCTGACAGATATCTTGGTTGCTTCCAATGTTTTGGCGATTATGAAGAGAACTGCTATCAACATCTGTGTGATTTGAAAAAAAAAAAGAAAAATATTTTTCATCTCCATTGGGTACATATCAAGGAGTGTGACTACTAGATCTTATGGTAACAGTATGTAATTAAGACAGTGCCAAACTGTGTTTCAGTGTAGCTGTACCATTTTACGTTCCCACCAGAAATGAATAAAAATTCTTGTGGCTCTACATCCTTAATATATATGGTGTCATTTTTCAGTTCAGTTCAGTTGCTCAGTCATGTCCGAATCTTTGTGACCCCATGAATCACATCATGAGAAACGCTTGGCTAGAAGAAGAACAAGCTGGAATCAAGATTGCCAGGAGAAATATCAGTCACCTCAGATATGCAGATGACACCACACTTATGGCAGAAAGTGAAGAGGAACTAAAAAGCCTCTTGATGAAAGTGAAAGAGGAGAGTGAGAAAGTTGGCTGAAAGCTCAACATTCAGAAAACGAAGATCATGGCATTTGGTCCCATCACTTCATGGCAAACAGATGGGCAAACAGTGGAAACAGTGACAGACTTTATTTTGGGGGGCTTGAAAATCACTGCAGATGGTGACTGCAGCCATGAAATTAAAAGACGCCTACTCCTTGGAAGGAAAGTTATGACCAACCTAGACAGCATGTTAAAAAGCAGAGACATTACTTTGCCAACAAAGACCCATCTATTCAAGGCTATGGTTTTTCCAGTAGTCATGTATGGATGTGAGAGTTGGACTGTAAAGAAAGCTGAGCACCGAAGAATTGATGCTTTAGAACTGTGATGTTAGAGGAAGACTCTTGAGAGTCTCCTGGACTGCAAGGGGATCTAACCAGTCCATTCTAAAGGAGATCAGTCCTGGGTGTTCATTCGAAGGACTGATGCTAATGCTGAAACTCCAGTACTTTGGCCACCTCATGCAAAGAGTTGTCATTTTTGGGCCATTCTAAATGACTGTAGTGGCAATTGCTGCTGCTGCTGCTAAGTCACATCAGTGGTGGGTGACTCTGTGCAACCCCATAGATGGCAGCCCACCAGGCTCCCCTGTCCCTGGGATTCTCCAGGCAAGAACACTGGAGTGGGTTGCCAGTTCCTTCTCCAATGCATGAAAGTGAAAAGTGAAAGTGAAGTCGCTCAGTCGTGTCTGACTCTTAGTGACCCCATGAACTGCAGCCTACCAGGCTCCTCTGTCC
>SJYQ01001062.1:887614-921166 GCA_006410935.1 Redunca redunca | reverse complement strand
TGTAAAATTACATAATAGTTAATAGCTAAATAGCTATAAAATTAGGTATAGAGAAATAAATCCAACAAAAGAAATATAATTAAAACTATATGGAAAGACATTACAGAGACCTAAATAAATGGAGCAATGAATAGAAAGTTTCTCAAATATGAATTCTCCCAACTCAACCTGTAAATTTAGTGACATTTTAAAAAAGATTTCTCAGCAAAGTTTACAAGATTATTTAAAATTTGTTTGAAATAGTAAAGAGTATATAAGAAACATCTAAGGAAGAACATTTCAGAGAAACTCCTGTACCACATAAGATTTTATAGTGCAGTAGTGGTTAAATCATTATAATACTAGTGTAGGAATCAACAATAGAGCAGTAAGACTACCTCAAAATAGATATGTACATAAGAAAACTTGATCTGTTTAAGAGGTGACCTTGAAGACCTTTGGGGGAAAGATGGACTTTTGAGACCTGTTACATAAAAAGTTAGTAATCCATATCAGAAAAAAAGGAATTGGATCTTTGCAACATGTCATATACAAAATTCACTTCTGGCTAGATTAACTATTTATTTTGAAAAAATACTTTAAATCTTCTAGGAGAATATACAGAAACTATTTATGTAATAATTTTAATTTTTTAAATAATTCACAAAAGCACATAAGAAAACCTGGGAGTAAAATATATAACAGGAGTTCCAGAAAGAGAAAACAGGAAAAATTAAACTAAGAAATTTATCATGGAATTTGTATGAACAGTTCTCTCTAGATTTAAAGACATGACCTCCAGATTGAAAAGGACTACTAATGTCCTGATACAGTGAAAGGAAAAGCAAGCAAAAACAGATGCACAAAGAAAGGCACATTGTTTTGTAGTTTTCAGAATAACTGGAATAATTATACCAACAAAAATCTTCAGGTCAATTTTGACCTCATCTCATCCGTTCCATGCCCATCCCCAGTCAAATCAACCGCTAACTACTCTATATTCTATTTGTGCCACATTTCTCACCTTATTCCTTTCCTTCCTTTCCTTCCACTGCCATGTGGCTCAGCTCATTATCTTCACTTTTCTGGTTTATGTCAATAATCTCCAAATTAATCTTTGCCTAACATCTCTCTGCACTCTATCCATTCTGTGCCGCTAGACGTTCAAGCTAACTGTGCCCAAAATTACTTGCTGCTTTCTGTTGCTTCTTAAATTAAGTCCAAATTCCCTATCTGGAGTTTTAAGAGTATGTGCGGAAATACTTTCACCCTGATTTTTGATTTTGATTTTTTTTCCCTCCATGCCTCTGTACACCTGTGCTTCAGATGTTTTGTGAGGTAGGTGTGAGTAACTGCGTCTTCTAGTCACTCTCAGTCACTTCTAGTCCTCTGTGGACACTCTGCCATCCATACCATGTCTCTCTGTGCACCTCCTTCTGTAGAAATTCCATCTAGCCTTCAAAGCCCAATCAAAGCTTCCTCCTTTATGAATTCCTTTTTGAGCTCTCCACAAATGTGGAATAGGCATTTATCTCATTGGAAACCCATATTTACTTGAACATTTTAAAAATATTTGCCCTTTTTTAAACTTTATAACTATTTGTATAACTAGTTTGTTTGCTTGTTTGTTACTTTATAACTACTTAACAGTATTTGATTTTAAGCCCTTTGAAGAAAGGGCTTTATTTTATATATGTGCTTATATTCTAGCACCTAGCATGTGTCCTGTACATAGGGAACATTTGGTAAACATTTGCTATAGTGAATGAAATCCTTAACATTATTCAGTTAGTACATACTTTTAATATCAAAAAGAGAAAAGCATTTTATTAAAAATTCCAAATTATGTCCACAGTAAAAGTAAACCTTAAATGTGTAAATTTATTATTTGAACTTGGTGAATTGAAACCTCATAAAGGTTTCCCTGGTGGCTCAGGTGGTAAAGAATCTGCCTGCAATGTGAGAGACCTGAGTTCGATCCCTGGGTTAGGAAGATCCCCTGGAGTAGGAAATGGTGACCCACTCTAGTATTCTTGCCTGGGAAATCCCACGGACAGAGGAGCCCGGTTGGCAACAGTCCACGGGGTTGCAAAGAGTCGGACACGACTGAGCGACTAACACTTTCACTTTCAAAGATATACTGACATGGACTTATGTCTAATAAAGATATGTGTATAATAATTCCTTAGACTTCAGGGTGAGGGACAGGGAAGCCTGTTGTTCTTCAGCCCATTGGGTCCCAAAGAGTTGGACATGACTGGGTGACTGAACAACAACAAATTAGCTCTAATGAAGTTAACCCTCTGAATGAACATTCTAATGTTTCGTTTTTCATTTCTTAGATTTTTTTAAGTGGATAAATATATTCTCTTAGTTAATAAATCAAAAGAACTACCTATACTAATTTGGGTTCCCAAGTGTTAATATGGTGATTTTAAAATTTTACATATTTTTAGGGCTGCCCAGAGGGTGTGGTGGTAAGGAATCCACCTGCCAATGCAAGGTTAATTATCAGAATGATTATTATTTTTCTATCGCCCTTTATAACTACTATTTCTTCTGAAGTTTTACTCAATTTAATTTACTCACTAAGGGACTATATCTTAATATATTTCCTTTGATACAATTCACTGTTTGAATTGAAACATTTGATCACAAAAATTATCTCAAGATACTCAGGTATTTCTCATATTTTTTTAATCAGAAGAACAATATGTTTAGGGATTTATTAAGGCCAGGTCTATATCACCTAGCTAAAATAATGTTTTAAAGCTTTTCTTACTACTTGTAACAAATAATCTTCTGGAAATCTTAAGGTACATTCTTTGAGAAAGCAATGTGGATTAGCTACTCATATCCTGCCTGATGACATTCACGGGAGCAATGAGGTTAGTTTTTGCCTTCTGAGAGAACCCTGATTTGGATATGGATACAAGAAGAGAAAACCAATTTGGCTGCAGTGAACCGTGGCAGACTAGGGTACAACATGTGCTTGAAGGAAATAAAAGGTCCATTGTTCAGAATTTTATCCCCGTATCTCTTATTTCACATCATTTTTCATCTTCAAGTGTGATGATCTGTGGAAGAATCAGGTTATCCGAAAGTGTACCATTTATTTAGAACTGTGAAATTTTCCAAGCTGCTAAAACTTTTTAGTCTCATGATTCAAAAATGGAACAAGTCAACTTATGGACTGACTCCCATGGGGAAGATGTTATATAACTCAGGTCTTCATTATTATGTAAATGATTAGTGTTAGATAACATGGAGCAAAAGATATTCTTGTTTTGCTCCCATGGTTATACCCTTTCTCTAATGTATTCAGTTGTATTTTTTATGGTCTAATTTTAAATTCCAGGATTTGTTAATGGAAGTTGATTTTTTAAATATAAATGTTATGTTTCATTTAAATTAAAAAAAAATTGGTAAATGGACCTGCTCTCTACTTTTAAGTTTCTTATTGTCTTACAGTTGTTTCTTAGTTGCATATATATTATTTCTTTGATTAAAATCATGTCTGTCTTTGAAATATTTTTAATGCAATTTCTTGAACAGCTTGCAGGTTACCCTGTGTGTTTCTGGTACTGATATGTGCAACTAAAATGAGTATTCCAGATGCACATTCAGTATAATTGTGTAGTGAAGAATTCATCACCTAGTTTTGATATGTAATATCTTTTGCTTTTCCCAAAATAGGAATGCCCTGTTTTCTGGAGGTATTTTTCCAGATCACAATTAGTTTTCTCTTTATTTCACCCATTGCTTTCCTTATGCAAAATCTGAGAATAATGCTGCATCATGTTTTCTCCTCTACATTATTCACTTTTAGTAACTTACTTGTTAAGTATATCATCATTAATATTATTAATTTTTACATAATTCCATGGTATTGCATCTCTATTTTATACTTAAGTCAGGCATAACCTCTTAGTTGGTTCTTTTAAAGTGATGTGTGTATGTGTGCTATCAATAGGCATATATAAATTATATGGATATGTATTTATTATAACTATATATATATGNAGAAAGAAAAAAAAAAAAAAAAGAAAGAAATACAGCTACAGTAATTTTTATATGCTGCTGCTGCTAAGTCACTTCAGTCATGTCCGACTCTGTGCGACCCCATAGACAGCAGCCTACCAGGCTCCCCTGTCCCTGGGATTCTCCAGGCAAGAACACTGGAGTGGGTTGCCATTTCCTTCTCCAGTGCATGAAGGTGAAAAGTGAAAGTGACAATGCTCAGTTGTGTCTGACTCTTTTCGACCCCATGGACTGCAGCCTACCAGGCTCCTCCGTCCATGGGATTGTCCATGCAAGAGTACTGGAGTGGGTTGCCATTGCCTTCTCCGAATTTTTATATATATATTGCCTATTGTACAGTGGCAGAGTTGAGTAGTTTTGACCAAGATCTTATGATCCTCAAAGCCTAACACATTTTCTATCTAGCTTTTTCAGAAATGTTTTGCCAACTCTTCACCTAGGAAATTGTTTATATGATTGTTAAGAGCTTAGTAAATATATAAATGATTAAATTAGCATATAAAAGGAATAATTTAGTGATTGTTAGGTTAAAATTACTGATTCATAGGTTATTATTACTAGCATTGCTGTTATTACTTAAAATATGTCATTTTTGTGTTTTAAATGTATAAAACTACAGAGGTTAATAAAAACAGGTCATAATTTTCTTGCCTGTACAGTGGCTATTGATGTTTCTAAATAAAAACATGTTGTTGTTGTTGTTTAGTTGCTAAGTTGTGTGCAACTCTCTGCAACCCCATAGCCTGTATCCCACTAGGCTCCTCTGTCCATGGAGTTTCCCAGGCAAGAATACTGGAGTGGATTGCCATTTCCTTCCCCGGGGATTTTCCTGACCCATGGATCGACCCGAATCTTCTGCTTGGCAGGCAAACTTTTTACCACTGAGCCACCTAGGAAGCCCAAATAAAAACAATGCACATACATAATCCAAAGTTAACTAGGTAATTATTAAATTATTTTGTAATTGTTTTTCTAGAAAATAAAATCCAAACTAATTATACATACATACACTAACATACATGAAAGCATATTCTCATCTAGTTTACACCTTCTTTTTTCTTTTGGAGATTTTTTTTCATATTAACACATGTATGCAATGGTATGCTCAGTTGTGTCTGACTTTTTGGGACCCCAGGGACTGTAGCCTACCAGATTCCTGTGTCCAAGGAATTTTACAGGCAAGAATACTAGAGTGGGCCATTATTTCCTACTCCATAACACATGTATAACTACCTCTATTCTTTTATTTTGCTTTAAAAAATTTTTTAATTAGACGATAGTTGCTTTATACTATTGTGTTAGTTTCTGCCATACAACAATGCAAATCAGCCGTAAGTATTATCTTCTATTCTTAACTGTATGATATTCCCTAAGGGTGGGCACTCTGTAATCGGTACAGGTTTATATCCCGCCTCTGCTGCATTCTATCTAAGGAAACTTGAGGGAGAACTCTTCCATCTTTACAGTTTAGGTAAAATTATACATATTAAGTGCCAGGTAGGCTGGGTAGCAAGTGTTAGCTGTTGTCTTTGTTTCTGCTGTTATTGTTGGACACTTTAGTTGTTCCCAGTACTTTTGCTATTATAATTTTGCAAAAGGTAACTTTATAATAGTATCCTGGAAAGCCTTGATAGTCATCTCCGTAAGGTAAATTCCAAGTTGTGAGTTTTCTGGATCAAAAGGGATGTCCATTTCAATTTTCAAAAAAGTATTGCCAAATTACTTTTCAGAAATGGTGCTCCAATTTATATTCTTACCAATGGTGTGAACTTTTTCCACTACACCCTTGCCTGCAGTGGATATCACCAAACTTTTAATTAAAACTTGTTAAGTTAGTGAATGATGCCTTTGTTTCCTTATTATAATGACAATGAGGGGTTTTGTTTTTTTTTAATATAGTCACTGTTGGCTTATGTTTTTCTTGGTCTCTAAAACACTTATTCAGTACCCAGTGTCCATTAGGATAGTTTATTTCCATCATAGTGGTAATGAACCTTTCATAAGTTAACCAGAATGCTCAGATGGATGTCATATCTGTGCTAAATAAGATGTCTTGGAATAATGCAAGTCTTTCACTTGCATTTGTGGTATTTTTCCTGTATTGGAATATATTTATCAATTTATCAGATTTCTGGTGAACATGGTCCTGAATTATTTCCTGCACATATTCCTTTACATCATATTACACTTTGTGATACCATACATTTGATTTCCTGACTCTAAAGAGCAGACCTTAGGACCATCTTTTCTTTGTATCACAACCATGATTAAAACTGCTTAAAGGTGAATGGGACTATGAAATTCATTTTTATTTAGGCTTGTGTGTGTGCTTAGTCACTCAGTTGTGTCCGACTCTTTGCAACCCCATGGACGGCAGCCCACCAGGCTCCTCTCTCCATGGGATTTTCCAAGCAAGAATACTGGAGGGTATTCTCCAGAAGTGTTGCTATGCCCTTTTCCAGGGGATCTTCCCAACCCAGATCTCCTACATTGCAGGTGGATTTTTTACCAGCTGAGCTACCAGGGAAGCCCATTTAGGGTTGGTTATTCTTATAAATTTACTGATGCACACCACTATCAGGAATTCATTCCACATTAAGTAGTGTCAGGATAAGTCCTAATATGTAATTTTCAAGATCCTAAAGAGATTCTTTTAGAAAATGAATACCTCCCATATTTCATGTTCTTCAATGTGAGGAGGCCAGAAATATAGCAATAGAAGTTGGGGCCTAGTGTGGAGTCTGAAGTATGAAATTGAAACTTATGACATTCTAGGGCTACAGTGATTGTTCTAGAAAACATCTCCAATCATTTCCAGATCTCAGAATGGAAACGTGGGCCCCTAACCTCCACAAGAAACACCGTAAGTTAAAAATAAGGCCAAAGGACTTTTATACTAAGCAGTGTTACTCACATTAATTCTTAATGTTAACCATATTATTGAACTTGGCTGTAGTTGGTGCTAATGGTAAAGAACCTGCCTGCTAACTTAGGAGACCTAAGAGACTTGGGTTCGATCTCTGGGTCAAGAAGATCCCCTGGAGGAGGGCACAGCAACCCAGTCCAGCATTCTTGCCTGGAGAATCCCCTGGTCAGAGGATGCTGGCACGCTCTAGTCCATAGCGTCACAAAAGAGTTGGACATGACTGATGTGAATTAGCACACATACGTGCGGAAGGAGGGTTCCTATATGATAGATAATGAAGATTCTTATTTTTTAAAGTATAAATTCTTTGTACTTCTTCAGTTCCCAATAAGTTATAAAGCCATAAAACATTATTGANAGCGAGTTATTACTTTTTCTTAATGCTTTTCCTAATAATCACTTTAATATTTGAATTATTTACCTAGTATTTAGAGGAAGAGAGAGGGTGATGATAAATATTTTAATCTTCATTTTATTTATTCACTTAGTAAAATTTTATTGAATAATAATAAGTCCTAATTATTCTGAAAGATACTATGATATTATGATGGATAATGAATTATGAACTTAGTTCTTTAGAGGCTTATGTTTTACTAGCAAAGAGAAAACAGTATTATCTGAATGACCACATTGATAAGTGCCATACATAAGACAGGTGCATGATATGTATACTCTCTCATTTAATTTTTGTTTTAACTATAATATGTAATTTAGGAAACTCATGAGGAAAAGGAATTCTATTGTACTTATCCATATTTCTGCTTTTATTGTGGCTTTTCTTTCCTTGCTGATGCTCCAAGCTCTTTTAAGAGCTTAAGGGTAAGTTGGCCAGCAACAAATCCTTTTAGTTTTCCTAAATCTGAAAATGTCAAAGTTCTCCTAGGTATAAATTCGTGTTGACAGTTCTTTTCTTTCAAGCCTTGAAAACAGGATGCCACCTCTTTCTGGCTGCCATGGTTTTCATATCAGAAATTTGCTGTCATCTAAATTGGTGTTCCCCTGTAGATGTCATTTCTTTCTAACTGCTTTCAAGATTTTTTCTTTTTCTTTAGTTTTCTTAAGTTTGTCTTGGCATGATTTCTTTATCACTTTTGGAGTGTTCAGCTTCCTAAATATTCAGGTGTGTGTCTTTCATCAACAAGTTTCAGTCATTATCTTTGAATATATTTTTAGCACCATTTTTTTCTTTTCTCCTTCTGGAACTCAGATGATATGAATATTGGATCATTTCATATTGTCCCTTAGCCTCCTTAGGCCCATTAAGCTCTGTTCATGTTTTTTTGATATGTTTTCTCTTTTGCTTGAATTAGATTAATTCTACTGATTTGTTCTCAGTTTCATTGATTCTTTACTGTGTCATTTCCACTCTACTATTGAGTCCATTCAGTAAATGTTTTGTTCCTGAATTTTTCAGTTCTATAATTTCCATTTGCTACTTTTAAATAAATTATTTGCAGAGATTTTTCTACTTTTATTTATTTAAAGAGAATTTATAATTGATTGTTGAGTAATATTTATGATGATCCCCTTAAATTTCTTGTTAAGTAATTCCAGTGTCTAATTCTTCTCAGTTTGCGATCAGTCTTTTCTCTTTAAGACTGTGATTATCTTGGTATCTGGTATGATAGGTGATACGCACACACACACACACACACACACACACATATATCCTAGATATTTTGTTTACTGTTACATTTTCTATTTTGTCTGGGTTCTGCATGAATCTTTTACTCTAGCAGGCAGTCACCTTATTTAGATTTAGCCCACAGTTTTGACCTACTTTTGAGAGTTACAGTTGTAAAGACAGTTTAATTTTTAGAGGCTTTGCAGGTTACAGTGATTTTTCTGTTTGTCTGGTACCACTGGTGCTCCTACTGGACCCTTCTAAGGTGCCTGAAGAGGCAGCCAGTGTTTGGTACGTTGGATCACAGTTTTCTCTCAGGGGTAGCAAGGTCTCAGACACATGGAAATAAAGAGGCTTTCTTGATGGGTCAGGGCTACCCTGTCTGTGAGAGATCCATAACACTTCCAAGTCTGGATCCTTGTGACAGGATCTTCTCTACCAAGGCCCTTTAACCACATTGGTATTTTCAGGTGTGCTTGAAAGGAAACTCTCAGACTCCCAGGGTCAAAAAAAGCTTTGCTGGACTGCTTGTAGTGGATCAGTCCCTCTTGCCAGTGCTGTCCCAACTATGTTGGTATTTCTCCCTGGGTTTTGAACTGTGGTGTTGGAGAAGACTCTTGAGAGTCCCTTGGACTGCAAGGAGATCCAACCAGTCCATTCTGAAGGAGATCAGCCCTGGGATTTCTTTGGAGGGAATGATGCTAAAGCTGAAACTCCAGTACTTTGGCCACCTCATGTGAAGAGTTGACTCATTGGAAAAGACTCTGATGCTGGGAGGGATTGGGGGCAGGAGGAGAAGGGGACGACCGAGGATGAGATGGCTGGATGGCATCACTGCCTCAATGAACGTGAATCTGAGTGAACTCCGGGAGTTGGTGATGGACAGGGAGGCCTGGCATGCTGCGATTCATGGGGTCACAGAGTCGGACATGACTGAGCAACTGAACTGAACTGAGGTGAATCTCAGGTCTGGTGGTGAGAAAGGGCACGTCTCCTGGTCACTTAGCATTAGTGGAGCACTTTGATGATGCTTACTGGCTATCCCTTCCCTGGTGGCTCCGTGGTAATATGCCTGCCAATGAAGGAGATGTGGGTTCAATCCCTGGGTCAGGAGGATCCCCTGGAGAAGGAAATGGCAACCCACTCCAGTATTCTTGCCTAGAAAATCCCATGGACCTGGCAGGGCTGCAGTCCATGGGGTCCAAAGATTCAGACATGACTTAGCGACTAAACAACAAGCAACTGACTATATCCTATTTCTCTTAGATGGAGAGAGGAGTCTCAGCCTACTGGCAGCACAAGGACTTCCTAGTTATCTCTGTGTTATGGTTGGCTCTTTCTAGCTGGTTCTGTCTTCCTGCTTTAAGGTCAGCGGTTGAGAACGGAGAGTCTCAGCTCCACAGGGAGAAAAGATGCTTCTATTATTGAGTTTTGAGAATTTCCTATATAATTTGGATGCAAGTACTTTATCATATATGTTTTGTGACTTTTTTAGAATCTGTGGCTTATCTTTTTGATTTCTTAATAAGGCTGTTGAAGAAGAAATTCTTATGTTGAAGTGTAATTAATATTTCTTTTACCCAGTATACTTTTGATGTCATATCTAAAAAAAACCTACCTCATGGACAAAAAAATGTTTTCTTACGCTTTCTTTTAAAACTTCTTTAGTTTTTAGGTTTTACATTTGTGTAGGATATGTTTTGACTTATTTATGTGCTGTGAGCTTTGAAATGAAGTTTTATTGTGTATGAACGTCTAGCGTTGTGTGTCAAAAGATTGCCTTTTCTCTATCAAACTGCCTTTTCAGCTTTGATAAAATAGTTGTGAGTCTATTTCTATGCTTACTATAGCTATTTTTTTCTGTTCTGTTCTTTTGACCTGTTTGACCACATGTAGCCAGTGCTGTGCTATGCTGTATGAGTTGTGTCTGACTCTTTGTCACCCTATGGACTATAGCCCCCAGACTCCTTTGTCCATGGAATTTTCTAGGCAGGAATACTGGAGTGGGTTGTCATTTCTACTCAAGGAATCTTTCCAACCCAGGAATCAAACCCAGGTCTCTTGTATCTCCTGCATTGGGAGGTGAGTTCTTTACCACTGCACCACCTGGGAAGCCTCTGTAATGCTGCTGCTGCTGCTAAGTCGCTTCAGTCATGTTCGACTAATTCATGAAACTTTATAACAAGTTGTGAATTGAAATTTTTCCAAACTTTTCTCCAAATTTTTCCTTTTATAAAGTTGTTTTAGCTATATCAAATCCTTTGCATCCCATGTAAATTTTAAAATCAATTTCTCAATTTATATTTTTAGAAAACTGTTTTTTGTTTGAGATTGTATCGAATCTGAAGTTCTATTTGAGAACTGCCACCTTAATAATATTGAGTCTTTCAATCAGAAAANCTGTTTGACCACATGTAGCCAGTGCTGTGCTATGCTGTATGAGTTGTGTCTGACTCTTTGTCACCCTATGGACTGTAGCCCCCAGACTCCTTTGTCCATGGAATTTTCTAGGCAGGAATACTGGAGTGGGTTGTCATTTCTACTCAAGGAATCTTTCCAACCCAGGAATCAAACCCAGGTCTCTTGTATCTTCTGCATTGGGAGGTGAGTTCTTTACCACTGCACCACCTGGGAAGCCTCTGTAATGCTGCTGCTGCTGCTAAGTCGCTTCAGTCATGTTCGACTAATTCATGAAACTTTATAACAAGTTGTGAATTGAAATTTTTCCAAACTTTTCTCCAAATTTTTCCTTTTATAAAGTTGTTTTAGCTATATCAAATCCTTTGCATCCCATGTAAATTTTAAAATCAATTTCTCAATTTATATTTTTAGAAAACTGTTTTTTGTTTGAGATTGTATCGAATCTGAAGTTCTATTTGAGAACTGCCACCTTAATAATATTGAGTCTTTCAATCAGAAAATTATATGCTTCAATCCTATTTAGGTTTTCTTTAATTCCGTTCAGCGTTTTACAACACATTTTAGTCTACAGGTATTTGTCATAAGTCTCCTTAAGTATTTCATATTTTTGATGCTTTTGTAAGTGGTATTTTAAAAACATTCATTTCTGATTGTTTGTTGCTTATAATTAGAAAAGTGATTGATTTTTGTATATTGACCTTGTATCCTGCAGTTATGCAAAACTCATTTTTTTGTTCCAGTAGCTTTTCTTATTATAAATATCACAAAATTTTCTATGTACATGATAATACCTGCTGTGAGTTAAGAAAGTTTTACTTCTTCATTTCCATTATGGAGACGGCTTATTCCTTTTTCTGGCCTCATTGTACTAAGTAGAACTTCCAGTAAAATATTAAATAGAAGAGGTGAGAGCAGATTTTTTTCGTGATAGGTTTTGTTCCTTTAATCCCTCTGGTTAGAATACATCATGTTTTATTTCTTTCCCCCCAACCAAATACAAGTTCCCTACATGCAAATGAGTTCTATTCTGAGAGTGTGTTTGTAAGTCCAATTTGTTCATTAAGTCCAACAAAGTTAGCCCCAAGTACCCAACTAATACAATTGGCTATATAAACTATACTGTAATAGGTTCATATTACTTTTCACACAAATAACACATAAAACAGCAAAAACACTATAAATAAATAAATTTTTAATCTTACAGTACAGTACCTTGAAAAGTATAGTAGTACAGTGCAACAGCTGGCATGCAGGGGTTGGCATCGGATGAACGGTTAAGAGCTACTGACTGGAGGAGGGAGAGGAGGTGGGAGATGGTAGAGCTGAAGGATTGTCAGCAATAGGAGATGGAGGGCAAGCTGCAGTTTCACTCATGCCTGATGTTGATGGCACAGGTTCTGGTGAATTTAATTCTACCTACCCTCTTGAAAAAATGATCCATCGATGTCTAGGTAGTAGCTCTTTTTTTCTTGTCATGGATTACCCCATAGCACTGGCTTGCGTTCTGAATGGCTGCTGCAACCTTCGTGTGCTGTTCTGCATTCAGGTCCTGTGTCGCAGAAACTAACACGGTGCCTCCTCAAATAAAGAAAATCCCGGTGCCATTTCCTCTGTCATGAATCTCTTCGGTTCTTCAGTTACTTCCTCCTCTTTCTCTTTGTCCTTTCTCTGGGCCTCCAATTCCATCAGCTCTTCATTAGGAGGCTCCTTGTATTACGCAGTGAGTTCAGTGAAGTCATCCTCTTGCAGTTCTAGCTCCAGCCTGTACACAAAAGCACAACCTCTTGTAGAGGATGCATGTACGTGACAGTGTGCATCAGGCACAGGAGCAAACGTGATTGGATGTGCGAATGCATGTTTGCCTCTTTAAAGGTTCACAACTTGAAGGTTCATATGTAGGGGACTTAACTGTAGTCCTAAATGGCTTATAGCTCTGGGGATAATTCCTCCCTTACCCTAAAGATAAGAAGTTGGTTATAAGAGCCAGTGATTCTCCTCAAATGTTTCCCTATTAGTTAGTTCACATGAAGATAGCTCTTAGATTAGCAAAAATACAAGCAACATTTTTGCCCATTTTTTTTAATTGGCCTGTTTATTATGCTTAATTAAGCAACACATTCCCCAAATTTGGATAATGAAGGCTCAATGCTCTCATTTTCAAAAAGAAGTTCTGGCAACTTAATCTTTGTTAATACTTGCATTATGACTAGAGTAATTCTGCACTTTATGCCAACATTGTAAAGTACCTCCAAGTGACCAATAATACACAGTTACTATTGCTTCAGCTTATTCTGAGTGACCCTAAATATCTTCTTTCTATGGTTACTTTAGAAGTTTTTGTAGCTAATAATAGGATAATAGGACTGGTAGCTGGCCACTGTGAAACTGGCGTTTAGGACACATTGACTAACTTCTTGCGAGAAATTCCATGTAAGTCAGTTTGTAGCCTTGGCAAGAAACCATGACAGCCTCAGTCCTCAAATCTATATTTATTTATAAGTTCGGAAATGATGAGGGCCTAAAAAGAATTATAGTAATAAGAGAATTTTCATTAGTACTATCAATAATTGTATGTTTATGCAAAAAATATATCCCCATGGCTGTTTCATTGATAAGCATACAGAATCTCAAAGACATCAGGAGATTGTCACATTTTTGATTAAAAAAAGTTGTCACTTGATGGATTTTCTTTTCAGTGCTTTTCTTCACATAGCACCACCCTTATTTATCTTCGTGCTAATACAGAGCTTACTAGTGATCCAGGCAACCTAAATTTTATATTCATATATATTTTTAGGGTTTTTACTTGCATTTGTATACATTCAGTAAATTGAAAGTTAGAGGAGTAATTGTGGGTGCATGCTCAGCTGCTTCAGTCGTGTCTGACTCTGTGACCCCATGGACTGTAGCCCACCAGGCTTCTCTGTCCATGGGATTGTTCAGGTAAGAATACTGGAGTGGGTTGCCATGCCCTCTTTCAGGGGATCTTCACAACCCAGGGATCAAACCCACATCTTTTAGGTCTCCTGCACTGGCAGGTGGGTCCTTTACCATTAGAGCCACCTGAGAAGCCCAGGAATAATTGTACCTGCAATCAATTTATCATTTAGGCTATATCTTTTACTCAGTTACAAATACTATGTTTTGATATGAGCTTTTCCCCCGCCCTGTAATATAGCGAAAACATTCTTTTCTGAGAAATAATAAGAAATTTAAATTTTGTTAGTGAAAGACAGTGAAAGTGTTAGTCACTCAGCCGTGTCCAACTCTTTACGACCCCTTGGACTGTAGCCTGCCAGACTTTTCTGTCCATGGAATTCTCCAGGCAACAATGCTGGAGTGGGTTCCCATTCCCTTCTCCAGGGGTTCTTCCTGACCCAGGGATTGAACCTGAGTCTCCCATATTGTGGGCAGATTCTTAGTGTCTGAGCCATTAGGGAAGCCCTAATTTTGTTGGAGGCCAATTTAATTTTGGTCTCTTGCTTTGGAAGGGTCTGTCCTCTGGAAACTGGCTAAAAAAGCCTGCAGCCTGGCTCCTCTGGGCCCAAGTATACCATCAGGACTGTGGGGATTAGTTTGCAAGCTGTTTAAATTGAGCCACTTGTACTATAAGCTGTTTGAAAATTGTTTACATTAGAGGAAAAGCCTCTGACAAATGGGATCTGGGTTATTGAAGTATCTTGACAGTACATCCCTTCACCCTTCAGGGACTTTGGCTGAATCTGTGTTTTAAAACCTAGCTCCTTTCTCATGTGCACTTCTAACTGAATGGACTGAACTGACTGAATATCAGTGGTCCTAATGGAGAATGTTTGATTTCCCCAACCTTAATTTTCTTAAAACTGTGTTGGACTATAATAGCTCAAAAATGGCAGAACTGAATGGAATGCTTATTTTGATAGGTATTTTGAAGCTAGCCAGTGTTATCAGGAATCTAAAATTTGTTGTTGTTCAGTTTCTCAGGTGTGAGACTAATCTCTCACCGATCTTCCATTTTTTCTTAAACTCTCCCCACTTCCTTCTCCTCTGAACTTGTCAGAACCCGTCCCTTTAAGCTTTCTGAGGATCCAGAAGATAAACCCTTAATTCCTTATACTCCATGGACTAAAGCTGAACTTTAGTGAGTCATAGTCAAAGATTTTCCCAAAGTAACTGAAGATCCTCACAGACTTGCTAAGGAATTTAATATAGTCATTTAAACTCTTCACCCTCAACTCTCCAACTTGTGTCAGTTCATTCATATGCTTTTTGGCAAAGATCAGGCTCAGCATTGGATGAAAACTGATAGTTGGGAAAATCCTGAAAAGTCTCCAGAATTACAACCAGGAGAAGCAGCCCACTAAGTTACCATACGATCAGGCTAAATTGGTCATTAGACAACTTCATTGAGCAATTCCTAAGGCTTTACAAAGCCTGTTGATTAGAGGAAAATTCAGGCTTGTACACAAAAATCTGATCAACCTGTTTCTGATTATTATAATCAACTCTAGATTATTTTTAAAGAAAATTCTAGTCTTCCTTCATATGTTCGTTTATCTCTGGTAGCTTTTAACCCTATGTTTATTAATCGACTGAATCAGGACTTTTCCCTTCTAGTAAAAAAGAAACAAGATGAAATGGGAAACTGTGTTCATTCCAGATTTTGTTAATCTGGCAAACGGGCACTCTTGCACCATAAACCCAAGAGGGCCAAAATTCTTAATCTTCACCTGCAGCAAATGAAGGCTCCAAAACAAAAACAAAACATTCTTGGTTTCTGCTATAATTGCAAAGAGCAAGGACATTGGAAAAGATATTGTTACAAATTTAAGTACTTTAGGTGTCTTCAGACCTCTAACCAACCTTTCTAACCTCCTCTCAGTCTCAATGACGGGACTCAGAGGAACCACAGGACTCTTTCCAATCCTCCCTCTTAATCAACTTGGGAAACATTTCTCTATATGGGGATGAATTTTTTTGACACTGGACCACACTTCCAGGGCCCAACCTCACTACTGTAACACAGCCAGTGCCTTTTAGTCCTAAGACACTCAGATAGTGGGGATCTCTAGTGAAGCTCAAGAAGGCCCATCTCTGCACTGTTCCCTTTTGTTTAGAGCCTCTGGGAGATATCCACTCTGTTCTCATTAGATCTTCTGCTCCATTTATGATGCTCATTAGTTCCTCTGCCCCTACCCATTTATGATCCTCCAACTTCTTTGAGAAGTATCATGCTAGAATTTCCTTCTCTCAAAAGGGAGAAACAATTCTAGAATTTGATAGTAGTCAAAGTAACAAACTAGGTGAATTAAATGACCCTTTATTCATCTTCTTTCTGATGATACTACCATAGATTCTGGAAACATGAATGCTCTGTCCCTATAGAGTTGGCTACCATTTCCTTAGGGGCAAAAATCTCCAAATGGTGTTAGCCCTAAGGCTGCACTGCTGTTTCCTCACTGCCCCATCTGTGTCTTTGCCTCCCTTCCCTTCCCAGATTGGAAGGGAAACTGTTGGAATCTGCCTTTTTGGAACTCTGGGAAGGTCCTGGAGGCTGGAGTCAAGAAGCAGGGAAAGTTTTCTGTGCCTAGGAGCCCCGAAAGGGTCCTGCTGGATTTCACCACTGGAAATAAAATTTTTACTGTAATTGCTTTGTGTGGTGAATTCTCCAGTATTATAATTGATAAAACTAGCCAATACATTTTTGCCTTCATTTGGGAAGAAAACAATCTGCCTTGACAGTAATGCCTCAGGACTTTACTGAGAGTGTTTCTTATTTCTCACAAATCCTGAAGGCTTATCTGGGTGCTATAAAGTCCCCTAGAGGTTCTATTTTGTTGGGATATGTAGACAGTTGCTGTTTTACTCTCCTCCTGACCTCCTCACAGGAAGGCAGCCTCCACTTGTTAAAGCTTATTGCTTCAAAAGGAATAAGGTGGCCAAATAAAAATCACTTTCCCCCCAAACCCAGGTTTGATATTTAGGGCATCTGATCAGAACAAGGGCTACACCTAGATTCAGGTAGACTTCATGGTGTCTTAAATTTCCTAAAACTAAGTACCAGTTTGCAAGCTTTTCTGGGACTAGTTATTGTCAAAATTGGATTCTAAATTTCTCTCTTATACCATTCCTCTATCTGTTTTACTAAAAAATAAGAACTCCAACCTAATAAGACAACACAGCCTTTGAAGCCTTAAAGGAGCATTTGATGAACTCACTTGCCCTTGGGTACTCCAATTATAAAATTCCCTTTTCCCTTTTGTATATAGAAAGGAAGGGAGTGCCCTTTGGGTACTAACTCAAAAACAGCACACCACCATTGAGCCACAAGGGTATTAAAGCCAGCAATTGAACCCTGTATGTGTGTGCATGCTAAGTCTCTTCAGTCATGTCCTACTCTGTTTGGCCCCATGGGCTGTAGCCCCCCAAGTTTCTCTGTCTATAGGTATTCTCCAAGCAAGAATACTGGAGTGGGTTGCCATGCCCTCCTCCAGCGGATCTTCCCCACTCAGGGATTGAACCCGCATCTTCTATGTTTCCTGCATTGGCAGGTGGATTCTTTATCACTAGTGCCACCTGGGGTAGCATGGGTCTGTGCCCCTTGCCTTAAAGCTGTTATGGCCATTGCCCTCATAGTTAAAGACACTTACCACTCCCCCCCCCCCACCACCAAAAGGATCATTGCAGGATTCCCTTTAACAATTTTTGTACCTCATGGATTAGAAGCTTTCCTGAATTCTTATCACACTCAACATTTCTCGGACAGCTCTCTCACCTGATAAGTCCTTTTGTTCACTGGCACTCGAATAACTTTTACATTATAAGAATCTTAACCTGGATACTCTTACCTCCTCCATCAACAATGAAGTCCCTCTGGACTGCTTAATACTGACAGACTACCTCCGGTTGTTGATCTATAGGAAATTCTATAGCTTAATACTTGCTTCTCCTTATGGTTCCTTGATGGTTCTTATTTGAAAGATGGCAATGGAAAATACTGTGTTAGGTATGCTATTGCACTTCTTTTGATGTCTCTGAGGCAGCATCATTACTTATGGATATTTTGGCTGAATTTTACATGGGTTTGTATTTTAGCCAGGGACAGAATTGCCATTATTTATACTGATAGTATAAATAAATATGCTTTCACAGTAGTTCATGAATTTGAAATGCTATGGAAGCAACATGACTTCCTACTTTCAGTGGAAATAAAACTTTAAATGGTCCCAGTGTGCAGGAATTACTGGATGCAGTACGTTTTTGCCTGCTCTTTTGGTATTATCAAGGTTCTGCGGCGTTCTAAATTGGACTCTTTGGAAGCTTCGGGAAATCATCTTCCTGATATTTCTACAAGGAATGTTTACTGTAAAGGGACTAATAGCAGGCAAACCTCTGTCATGATACAAAGGGATATTTCAAATGATATTCAAATGATAATTTAGAAAATAGCAAAGCCCAGCAGTTAACCTCAGAGAAGGGAAATGAAGTTGGAAATTCAACAGTTGATTTTACTAAAAGTGAAATCATGGTTTGGACCAAATAATGATCCAGTTTTACTGGAAACTCTTTTACTGGAGACTCTAAAATTCCTGCTTCTCACCTTTGAACATGTGTTGACCATTGGTCTACTGTCAAAATGATAGCCTTTTCATCAATCAGTATTAGCAGGGAAATAAGGCCACAAAAAGTGCCTACCTCATTTGTCCCACTTGCATGAAACAAAAACCAGGAAGTATGTTCATATTGCTCCCAGATCTTTTAAACTGCAAGCTCTGTCAAAAATGGGTTTCGTACAGTTCCCTCCATCTCCTGTGTATAGATCTGTTTTAGTCATGGTCTTCATGTTTTCGTGCTGCACTGAAGCTTTACACTACCGCAGTTGGGCTACTGCATATTCTATGGCTAAAGTTGTTTTGCAGATGATTATCCCTACTTGGAAAACTCCTCTCAAACTTTATACTGATAGAGGAACCCATTTTATTGGCTAGTGTTTTGACAAGTCTATGCTGTTTTTGGCTGACTTTATAATACTTTCACTGTGCTTATCATACCATTAATCCTTTAGTCTAGTCAAATACACTGTGTGCAATATGAGTGAGATTAGTGCCCTTCTTGCCTGGAGAATCCCAGGGACAGAGGAGCCTGGTGGGCTGACGTCTATGGGGTCATACAGAGTCGGACACGACTGAAGTGACTTAGCAGCAGCAAAAAGAAGATATGAAAATACAGCAAGAAAATGTCCCTCTGAAGATCAGGAAAAGGACTCTCACCTGGAACCAAGAGGCCAGCACCTTGATCTTAGACTTCCTAGCCTCCAGAAATAGGAGAAATAAATAAAGCCGCTGAATCGAAGGTATTTATACCAAAGTGGCCTAACCTAAGACATACCCTATTCTTTGACCGTAATATTTCAAAAGTTATTTTTCACTTAGTGAACAACAAAATTAAATTATAATAAAAAAAAAAACAACACAGATGAGTTAAGTTTCAATGTTCTGATAAGGTACTAAGTATTTAGAATTTATGGTATAACTAATTCCAAATTATTTTTGAAAGTATACTGAGAGGAGATTATATAAAACTATCATCTTTATCCAGTCCCATCACTTCAGGGCAAATAGATGGGAAACGATGGAAACGGTAGCAGAATTTTCTTGGGCTCCAAAATCACTGCAGATGGTGACTGCAGCCGTGGAATTAAAAGATGCTTGCTCCTTGGAAGAAAAGCTATGACCAACCTAGAAAACATATTAAAAAGCAGAGACATTACTTTGCCAACAAAGGTCCATCTAGTCAAGGCTATGGTTTTTCCAGTAATTGTGTATGGATGTGAGAGTTGGACCATAAAGAAGTCTGAGCACTGAAGAATTGATGCTTTTGAACTACGGAGTTGGAGAAGACTCTTGAGAGTCCCTTGGTCTGCAAGGAGATCCAACCAGTCAATCCTAAAGGAAATCAGTCCTGAATATTCATTGGAAGGACTGAAGCTGAAGCTGAAATTCCAATACTTTGGCCACCTGATGCAAAGAACTGACTCATTAGAAAAGACCCTGATGCTGAGAAAGATGGAAGGCAGGAGGAGAAGGGGATGACAGAGGATGAGATGGTTGGATGGTATCACCAACTTGATGGACATGAGTTTGAGCAAGTTCTGGAAGTTGGTGATGGACAGGGAAGCCTGACATGCTGCAGTCCATGGGTAGCAAAGAATGAGACACAACTGAGAGACTTAACTGAACTGATCATCTTTATCATCTTTGTTAGCTAAATATAAATTAATTTATATTTCTGTTTCCTGCTTTTCTTTAAAAATATTTCTGCAATGCTTTCTGTAACTAGTTAGTTCACCCACATACAGTTTTTATATAACTGTTTGTTACTGTTATACGCTTATAAATTTTGATGAAATTGTATTGTTGACTAGAATATCTTTGGCAAATTGGCAATGTGTGCTAAGTCACTTCACTTGTGTCCAACTCTGCAACCCAATGGACTGTAGCCTGCCAGGCTCTTCTGTCAAAGGAATTCTCCAGGCAAGAATGCTGGAATGGGTTGACATGCCCTCCACCAGGGTATCTTCCTGACCCAGGGATTGAAACCACATCTCTTAAGTCTCCTGCATTGGCAGGTGAGTTCTTTATCACTAGTGCCATACTCTTTGCCAAATACCTGCTATAGTAGGAAATGCAGAGTCTCTGGAGATGGCCTGGGTCAGAAAGTTGGCTAAAACACTAGATGCTGATTGCCTTAACCTCGTGATCTTTTCTCTCTTTGTGGTACTTACAGAGTATCTCTGCTCAAAAGAACTCGATGAGATAACACAAATGTTCCATAATATCTATTACTTGAGCAGTGAAAGTTACTATAAACACTGAGGATATGAAATTTAATTTTACTTAATTTATATTTAAATGCATACCTGTGGCTAGTGTCTATTCTGTTGGATATCACAGCTCTAGAGTGTAAAAGTAAAAAGTTAACCACCCTTGCAATCATAACTAAAACCCCAAATAACTATATAAAATGAAGAAGGATAAAGGATTAAGTTTTAATCATTAGTACTTTAATCACAACCATTTATAATTTTATTCTTATTTGGAAAAAAAAAAAACAGCATTTGACCCAATACATTTGATCGTGACAAAATGCCCAACAAATTCAGTATACTATGAACATACCTCTACAAATAAAGGCCATTTATGACAAGTTGACAGTTAACATCATACTCAGTGGTGAAAGGTTGAAAGCTTTTCCTTTTTGCCAGTGGCTCAGGGATGTGGAAAATGACAGAATTGTCCATCAAAGGGTACAACTTCTAGTAAAAAGACAACTATATTATGGGGTTCTAATGTATTTGTTGTTGTTGTTCACTTGCTAAGTTGTTTCCTTCTCTTTTCTACCCTGTGGACCGCAGGATGCCAAGCTTCTTCGCTATCTCCCGGAGTTTGCTCATATTCATGCCCATTGAGTTGGTGATACTATCTAAGCATCTCATGCTCTGCCACCCTCTTCTCTTGCCTTCAATCTTTCCCAACATCAGGGTCTTTTCCAATAAGTCAGCTCTTTGCATCAGGTGGCCAAATTATTGGAGTTTCAGCATCAGTCCTTCCAGTGAATGTTCAGGGTTGATTTCCTTTAGGCCTGAATTCCTTTAGGAAATCAGACTCTAATGTATAGCGTGGTAATTAGAGTTAATAATACTGTATTATAAATTTGAAAGCTGCTAAGAGAATAGATCTTAAATGTTCTCACCACAAAAAAGAAATGGTAATTATGACTTGATGGAGGTGTTAGTGAACACTATGGTGGTAATCATTTTCAAATATGTAAGTGTATGAAATCAACATACTGTACACTTGCAGTTACCCAATTTACATGTCAGTTATAGTTTAATAATGTAAAAAATTGCAAAAAAATCAAATGAACACAAAAATAAGAACAATTATCTTTACTCACAGAAAAATGCTAAAAAATTGTGTATCTTTACAATGTAGACATGAAAAGGATCTTTGATGCTTGTTTGAAGTAATCGTATCTCCATGAAAATCCAGTTCTATTTCACATAATGAACTAGACTATCCATAAGCATATCTGAAGAGGTAGTAAGAATAAAGTATTTATTAACTGACCCAACTTCCATCAAATTATAATTTTCTTACACTTAAATATTTACCTACTATAAGCAGGATTATATTTGTGGACTTTCCTTTTTCCCTAAGATAGTTTGTAGTTATCTGGCATCTCTTATTCTTGATTGGTATTTCAGATAGAATTTATTAAGGAATTTAAATGACTCTGTATTTATATGCATGTGTGTGTGAGAGAGAGAGGGACAGACATAGAGGCAGATAAAGAGACAGAAACAGAAAGACAGAGAAACAAGGGAACATGCATGGAGAAAGAGCCCAAGACAGAAATTTCTATGGCTATTAATTACCCATGTAGGAAACCATCAGGGGTTGGGCCCTCTGAAACTGTCAAGTAAATAGGTAGAAGGGTATTGTAAGCTTCACTTAGATTACAGGCACAAAATTCTAAGTAATGGCCTGTCGGTCTTTATAGCTTGTTCTCTATTGGTGATTGCCTTAATGATATCTCATTTATTATATTAGATAATCACAGCTTGTACTATAAAAATTACATGTGTGTGTCACCTGATGATTCTGATAGGATGGCTTCTTATATGAATGAGTGAATACTATCTTGTGACATTACTGCAGACTAGTTGCAGGTAATAAGTGTCTTCATGTGCCTGCTTCTGAACAGTTGCATAATTCTTCTATATTATAGGGTAACCATTTGCTCTGTGGAACACTGGCTTCCTTGGTAGCTCAAATGGTAAAGAATCTGCCTGCAGTACAGAAATCCCTGGGTCAGGAAGATCCCTGGAAAAGGGAATGGCTACTCATTCCAGTATTCTTGCCTGGAGAATTCCATGGACAGAGGAGCCTGGTGGGCTATGTCCATGGGGTCACAACCAGTCAGACATGACTGAGTGACTAAAACTCACTCATGTGGAACAGTATTATTTTGACTTTAGTTATTCATATAGTTTATTACTGTTCTGAATACATGTTGAAAAATTTAATATATAACTATAATGATAATGGTTTTAAATATGCAGTCAATCCAAACTTTCACATTTACCTACCCAGTCCAATTCATTGTACATTTATAATTAATGATGGATAAAGTATTTGTACATAATACTTAGATGGCTGCATATGTGTAAATCTACAATGACTTATATAGAATAGTGGCTTCAATAAAAGGTTTGGTCAATTATAAAATATAATTGTTCTTTTAATTAGGCAGTTTACCTCAATTAGTCTGCAAAATTGTGTAAATCTGATTAAATGAGAGAAAAATCAAGCTCCATTATTGAAGACCAAAGCATGAGCTTAATGACTACAGATTTCCTTAGTGTGGTACGCTTGAAAGCATAGTCAAATAGTGATCCCCACAAGTAAATTGATGAGTAAAAGTAAATTAAAAGTTTATTTTATAAAGGTGGCAACAGTTAAGTCAGCCTCCTTCTAAGGAAATGAAAAGCCATAATTTTGAACTTTATCCAGAATACTCAATTATAATCCCTTCTTCAACTTGTAATTGCTTTAAAATAGTTTAAATCAAGATGGAGCTTGTGAAATGAAGTAATAAATTTAACAGCACAAAAATCTTTCAAAGAAAAGAGAAAGTACACATTTTACTTAATCTCAAACTTCTATTCAGATACATTTCAAATTCTAGGATTAAATTTCCTCTGAGGGGTGAGGACTGAAATTTTTTTTTTAGCACAAGTTACAACATTTTACTTTGAATTTTCAAGAGCCATATATTAGTACCTAAAAGAAAAAATGTATTAGTCAATTTTTTTTCCTTGTTCTGATTAGGATGATTAATAAAAATAATTAATATTTTAACTCCCATAGGCAACGATATTTCCCGTGTGTGTTATGTTAATATGAAACTCTAAGTTTAGTGATATATACTTTCCTATTAATAAAAAGTCAATGTTGGACATATTAAAATATCATTTATTAGCCATAACTAATGATCATTGCTGTTGGACATGACTTCATGCAATGGCAATCCACTCCAGTACTCTTGCCTGGAAAATCCCATGGACGGAGGAGCCTGGTAGGCTGCAGTCCATGGGGGTCGCTGAGAGTTGGACATGACTGAGCGACTTCTCTATCACTTTTCACTTTCATGCATTGGAGAAGGAAATGGCAACCCACTCCAGTGTTCTTGCCTGGAGAATCCCAGGGATGGAGGAGCCTGGTGGGCTGCTGTATATGGGGTCACACAGGATTGGACACGACTGATGCGACTGAGCAGCAGCAGCAGCAGTGATCATTGCTATCAGTTTATTAAAAATGAATGAAAGTTCTTTGTAGTACATGACTTTTTTTCCCTAGAAGACAGATGCAGTTTAAAGATTACAGAGCATTGATTATAAATACTCTTTCTCTTTTAATCCTGAGTTGTTGGCTGCAAGAGATGGGTATTTTATTTCTTTGATATGACAGATACTGTTAATTTGGTGATAAATGAACCAGAAATATCTAAATTCTAAATCTTAACAATTTCTATTTCCCCAGGTGTTTGATTTGTAGTTCCTAGCCAGTGAAGCATATGGCTGTGCCACAGTTATGAATAGAAGCACCTCAGTAGGTAGGCGCTTGATATAGATATGTTCAGCTTTGTGTTGCTATAGGAAGAACGGCTACTCTCATTCTTGGAATTTCTGATTAAGCAAATATTTACTGGAACTCTTTTTTGTTTAATGCTTGTTGAAAATTGCAGAGAAATTAGCTTTCTGTTACTGTAGGAAAGCTGAAGGCTGAGCTATGGGTCCACTGAAGAGGATATGGCTTTTCTGATGAGTGTGATTCACATCCCAGAAGAGTCAGAGGTTTTGCTTATAGAAAAGGCTTTTGAGAGAGTGAGGCTTAGGCTAGTCTCTTGACCTTCAGGTTCCCATCTTGGTAGACAAACTCACTAAACAACTTTGAGCTCAGGATAGAGACTAAGGCATAATCTCTAGGAGGCTATCAGGAACTCAAGCATTGTGTGCTTTAAGTTCTCTTTCTTCAGCAAACTACGTGAGGAGTTAATCTAATCAAACAGTCTGATGTGTCCATGGTCTTTCTTGCCAATCTGTAGTGCACAGTGGACACATACCTGTCATTGTACACGTGCTGTGCCCTTTATTTTGTTTTTAAGGACTATTAACATCCTTTAGATGAATTTGAATATTAATAATTATTGAGTTAATATATCAGATTATTTTTGCTGAAACACAATTACAACTAGTGTTATGAGAGAACCTTCCCGGGTAATAGGTGTGAAAATATATAAAATAATTATTAAACAAAGATTTGTAAATACTTTGAAGGCTTTTAGATTTCTTAAAGCAGTAATGTATGTCTTTGATTCTCCAAGAGTAGCAGCTTTAATAGAGGATTTCATAAAGTTATTTGACCACATAATTTTTTATTCTCAGAAATCAGTAATAACATTCCTAAACTGCAGTCACATGAAATACTGTGTGGTAGGCAGAATAATGGCTCCCTCATAATCTCTATGTCCTAACCCCCAGAAATTGTCAGCATTTTACCTTACATAGCAAAATGATTAAGCTTAAGGGCCTTGAGGTGGGGAGATTATTCTGTATTATCTGGGTGGACCCAGAATAATCATAGGACTTTAAAAAAGCAGAATTGCCTCTTCCCTTGATGGCTTGAAGATGAAGCAAGGAACAGTGAGCCAGTGGTTTAGCCAGCTTCCAGAAGCTGGAAGACACAAGGAAACATTGCTTTTTTCCTGGAGCCTCCAGAAATGAACACATCCATCCTGACATCATGATTTTTATCCCATGAAATTTATTTTGGACTTTGGACCTACAGAGCTGTAGGATAAATGGTGTTGTTAGTCACTAAATTTTCAGTGATTTGGGAAATGCAGGCTTTTAACTTCCTTCATTGATTAAAAACATGAGGCCTAGTGATGTTTAAGATGTTTGACAAACTCAGAAACTTTGATTTTGTAAGAGAGGCAAAACTTTTTCTTTATCTCTCAGGGCCTCCCACTAGGCTTGAAAATTAAGTTGACATAAGACAGATTGACAGGAGGAAAGCATACAAATTTTTTTTCAGTATTTTTACATGTACATAAGAATCCTCACAGGAAAAGGAAGACTCCAAAATAGGCCTTAGTGCTTACATACTATGTTGAACAGAATGATAATTGTGAAAAAGTATCTAAGCCCCAACCAGTAACGCTGAAGAAGCTGAAGTTGAATGGTTCTATGAAGACCTACAAGACCTTTTAGAACTAACACCCAAAAAAGATGTCCTTTTCATTGCAGGGGACTGGAATGCAAAAGTAGGAAGTCAAGAAACACCTGGAGTAACAGGCAAATTTGGCCTTGGAATGAGGAATGAAGCAGGGCAAAGACTAATAGTGTTTTGCCAAGAAAATGCACTGGTCATAGCAAACCCCCTCTTCCAACAACACAAGAGAAGACGCTACACATGGACATCACCAGATGGTCAACACTGAAATCAGATTGATTATATTCTTTGCAGCCAAAGATGGAGAAGCTATATACAGTCAACAAAAACAAGACCAGGACCTGACTGTGGCTCAGATCATGAACTCCTTATTACCAAATTCAGACTTAAATTGAAGAAAGTAGGGAAAACCGCTAGACCACTCAGGTAGTACCTAAATCAAATCCCTTATGATTATACAGTGGAAGTGAGAAATAGATTTGAGGGCCTAGATCTGATAGATAGAGTGCTTGATGAACTACAGAATGAGGTTTGTGACATTATACAGGAGACAGGGATCAAGACCATCCCCATGGAAAAGAAATGCAAAAAAGCAAAATGGCTGTCTGGGGAGGCCTTACAAATAGCTGTGAAAAGAAGAGAGGTGAAAAGCGAAGGAGAAAAGGAAAGATATAAGCATCTGAATGCAGAGTTCCAAAGAATAGCAAGAAGAGAAAAGAAAGCCTTCTTCAGCCATCAGTGCAAAGAAATAGAGGAAAAGAACAGAATGGGAAAGACTAGAGATCTCTTCAAGAAAATTAAGAGATACCAAGGGAATATTTCATGCAAAGATGGGCTCGATAAAGGACAGAAATGGTATGGACCTAACAGAAGCAGAAGATGTTAAGAAGAGGTGGGAGAAATACACAGAAGAACTGTACAAAAAAGACCTTCATGACCCAGATAATCATGATGGTGTGATCACTCATTGAGAGCCAGACATCCTGGAATGTGAAGTCAAGTGGGCCTTAGAAAGTATCACTACAAACAAAGCTAGTGGAGGTGATGGAATTCCAGTTGAGCTATTTCAAATCATGGAAGCTGATGCTGTGAAAGTGCTGCACTCAATATGCCAGCAAATTTGGAAAACTCAGCAGTGGCCACAGGACTGGAAAAGGTCAGTTTTCATTCCAATCCCAAAGAAAGGCAATGCCAAAGAATGCTCAAACTACCGCACAATTGCACTCATCTCACATGCTAGTAAAGTAATGATCAAAATTCTCCAAGCCAGGCTTTAGCAATACGTGAACCATGAACTTCCAGATGTTCAAGCTGGTTTTAGAAAAGGCAGAGGAACCAGAGATCAAATTGCCAACATTCGCTGGATCATGGAAAAAGCAAGAGAATTCCAGAAAAACATCTAAATGTGCTTTATTGACTATGCCAAAGCCTTTGACTGTGTGGATCACAATGAACGGTGGAAAATTCTGAGAGAGATGGGAACACCAGACCACCTGACCTGCCCCTTAAGAAATCTGTATGCTGGTCAGGAAGCAACAGTTAGAACTGGACATGGAACAACTGACTGGTTTCAAATAGGAAAAGGAGTACGTCAAGGCTGTATACATTAGAGAAGGAAATGGCAACCCACTCCAGTGTTCTTGCCTGGAGAATCCCAGGGGTGGCAGAGCCTGGTGGGCTGCCGTCTATGGGGTTGCACAGAGTCAGACATGACTGAAGCAACTCAGCAGCAGCAGCAGCAGCAAGGCTGTATATAGTCACCCTGCTTATTTAACTTCTATGCAGAGTACATCATGAGAAACGTTGGGCTGGAAGAAACACAAGCTGGAATCAAGATTGCCGGGAGAAATATCAATAACCTCAGATATGCAGATGACATCACCCTTATGGCAAAAAGTGAAGAGGAACTCAAAAGCCTCTTGATGAAAGTGAAAGTGGAGAGTGAAAACGTTGGCTTAAAGCTCAACATTCAGAATATGAAGATCATGGCATCTGGTCCCATCACTTCATGGGAAATAGATGGGGAAACAGTGGAAACAGTGTCAGACTTTATTTGTTTGGGCTCCAAAATCACTGCAGATGATGACTGCAGCCATGAAATTAAAAGATGCTTACTCCTTGGAAGAAAAGTTATGACCAACCTAGATAGCATATTCAAAAGCAGAGACATTACTTTGCCGACTGAGGGTTGTCTAGTCAAGGCTATGGTTTTTCCTGTGGTCATGTATGGATGTGAGAGTTGGACTGTGAAGAAAGCTGAGTGCCGAAGAATTGATGCTTTTGAACTGTGGTGTTGGAGAAGACTCTTCAGGGTCCCTTGGACTGCAAGGAGATCCAACCAGTCCATTCTGAAGGAGATCAGCCCTGGGTGTTCTTTGGAAAGAATGATGCTAAAGCTGAAACTCCAATACTTTGGCCACCTCATGCAAAGAGTTGAGTCATTGGAAAAGACTGTGATGCTGGGAGGGATTGGGGGCAGGAGGAGAAGGGGATGACAGAGGATGAGATGGCTAGACAGCATCAATGACTTGATGGACGTGAGTCTGAGTGAACTCTGGGAGTTGGTGATGGACAGGGAGGCCAGGCGTGCTGTGATTCATGGGGTCACAAAGAGTCAGACACGACTAAGCAACTGAACTGAACTGTACTGAAAGAAGGGTTATTTTAGAAGACTAAAATATGGTTTGCACGTCTTTCTCTTGGCCTTTGTTTCCCATCTATAGTGGTAATTATGTCCTTTTTGTCCTGGAGGGAGGGCCTCTTTCCCATGGGAGTTTTCTCTCTGCTTTAAGGAAGAAATTACAGTTGTTGTTTTCCAGGTCACTCTTGACCAAACTGATCCCTATGCCAAAGTGGCACATTTTGAGGTGGCATATTCTGTTATCCTTCACTTGTTAGTGTTAAAACATAGTTGAGTTGGCTTATAATCTTATAGTTTCTGCTTAAGCCATGCTTCTAGTAGATGAAGAAAATAATGGTTATGAAAGGACATAGGTGATACTGAGGACATTTAAAAAATTATATATTTATCTAAGTTTTGAGAACTTACGGTTTAATTTGCCTTTTCTCTTAATATTAGAATGCAGAAAATTTTAAATTAATTGACAATCAGAACTCTTGTGATTGTGTTAACAAATGCATAGTAAAGCCTGATTTTTGCCACGTAACTCTTCACAACCAGCACTCTGCTTGTTTCTTCCTTCCCTCTTCAGATTCCCCATGTCCTTATAAAGCTACCTCATGGTTTATCTGACCTCGTGTATCTGATACAATTATCAACAGTGGTCTAATGATTACTTGGGTGAAGTTGGGTGCGTGAATATGCTATTAAGTTCTAGAGCATCTTTAACAAATTACATGAGGAATTGTTTTTATTTCTAAATATTCAAACACTTTGTATTGCATCAGAATATTTTTTCTATAATGTATGTAGATTTGTTCTAATTATAAAAGCAATTTGCCATAGAAATTAGGAGAAAATAAAGGAATTCAGAAACTCAAAGTAAACAACAAAGTTAAAATAAATTACCCACATATAAGAATAAGAATTTCACATTGTACTTAGGCTTAGCAAATGTTTGAGATATTTTTATTAAATCACTGTGGAGAGGAAATAACAAACCAGGCTTCTGTCTTAGCAACTACAAATTACCCTGATGATTTTTATAATGTTAAAGATCAAACACCTAACTCTAAAGGGGTAAAACTTTTTAAAAGCTCGTTGAATTCATTTATAATTTATTTACATATGAATTTGATTAATAGTAGTTGGAGAAGGATATGGCAATCCACTCCAGCACTCTTGCCTGGAAAATGCCGTGGACAGAGGAGCCTGATAGGCTGCAGTCCATGGGGTCACAAAGAGTCGGACACGACTGAGAGACTTCACTTCAAAATTTATGAATGATTACTATCTATAATACTAATCATGTTTTCTCATTTCCCACATTTATTTAGTATGCTTCTCAGAAATTTCATCCACATAAACTAGAAATGAATGGGAGCTTGAATTCTGTTTTATTAGCCAAAACATGCAATTCAGCTTCAACTTCAGGTCTCATACAATGGAAAACAGAATGGGCAAATAAATGCTCACTTCAAAACCATTTCTGACATCCTTGAACTTACCAATAACTAGTGGTCATAGGATCATGCAGTTTTCCAAAGAATCCTATCATTAGCACAAATGAGACTTGACATTTGCCTTTATGTTAATATACAAAGATTCACTTTCAAATAGAGGTAAATATAGAAAAATTAATATATAACATGCTTCATGTTTTGGAATTCTGTTATGACTTAAAAGATACTGTAAACAGATTTTTTGCAAGATGTTCAACCAAGGTATAGTAACAGCTATTCATGTAAGAAAAAAAAAATTTTTTTTAATCTATTGCTTGAAGAAAAATCTTATACAATTCAGGATAACAGTAATATCTAACAAGCAATGTTAATAGCAGAGAAAATAGTTTGATGAAACTATAGAAGAAGAAACCGAATGGCTGTGCTGTGAAAGTGCAGGTGTGTGTTACATAATACACCTTAGAGAAATGCCCCTGCTGTTAGACTTCAGGGCCATACTGAAAATGTGCATTCAATGAAAAGTCAAATGATGAAAGTGATCGTGTAAAAAAGTAAGAGCATGCAAAGGGACTAGAAATAAAAAAAAAAAAAAACTCTATTTAAGGCCAATGGTAATTGTTTAAGTAGCATTTCCTTCAGGCATATACAAACTTCAGTTTGAGGGATTATTTCTCTAAATTTGCCTCACTGCTATGAAGCAGAGTTCCAAAGAATAGCAAGGAAAGATAAGAAGGATGTCCTCAGTGATCAGTGCAAAGAAATAGAGGAAAACAATAGAACAAATAAGACTAGAGATCTCTTTAAGAAAATTAGAGATACCAAGGGAACATTTCATGCAAAGATGGGCACAATAAAGGACAGAAATGGTATGGACCTAACAGAAGCAGAAGATAAGAAGAGGTGACAAGAATACACAGAAGAACTGTACAAAAAAGACCTTCATGACCCAGATGATAATGATGGTATGATCACTTACCTAGAACCAGACATCCTGGAATGTGAAGTCAAGTAGGCCTTAGGAAGAATCACTATAATCAAAGCTAGTGGAGGTGATGGAATTCCTGCTATTTCAAATCCTAAAAGATGATGCTGTGAAAGCCCTGCACTCAATATGTCAGCAAATTTGTAAAACTCAGCAGTGGCCATGGGACTGGAAAAGGTCAATTTTCATCCCAATCCCAAAAAAAGGCAATGCCAAAGAATGCTCAAACTACCGCACAATTGCACTCATATTGCACGCTAGTAAAGTAATGCTCAAAATTCTCCAAGCTAGACTTCAACAATATGTGAATCGAGAACTTCCATATGTTCAAGCTGGTTTTGGAAAAGGCAGAGGAACCAGAGATCAAATTGCCACCATCTACTGGATTATCAAAAAAGCAAGAGAATTCCAGAAAAACATCTGCTTAATTGACTATGCCAAAGCCTTTGACTGTGGATCACAACAAACTGTTGAAAATTCTGAAAGAGTTGGGAATATCAGACCACCTGACCTGCCTTCTGTATGCAGAAACCTGTATGCAGGAAGCAACAGTTAGAACTGGACATGGAACAACAGACTGGTTCCAAATTGGGAAAGCAGTACATCAGGGCTGTATATTGCACCCTGCTTATTTAACTTCTATGCAGAGTACATCATGAGAAATGCTGGGCTGGATGAAGCACAAGCTGGAGTCAAGATTGTTAGGAGAAATATCAATAACTTCAGATATGCAGATGATACCACCCTTATGGCAGAAAGTGAAGAGGAATCAAAAAGCCTCTTGATGAAAGTGCAAGAGGAGAGTGAAAAAGCTGGCTTAAAGCTCAACATTCAGAAAACTAAGATTATGACATCCGTTCCCCTCTCTTGGCAAATAGATGGGGAAACAGTGGCAGACTTTATTTTTGGGGGGACTCTAAAATCACTGCAGATGGTGACTGCAGCCATGAAATTTAAGGATGCTTACTCCTTGAAAGAATAGTTGTGACCAACATAGACAGCATATTCAAAAGCAGAGACATTACTTTGCCAACAAAGGTTTGTCTTGTCAGGGCTGTGGTTTTTCCAGTAGTCATGTATGGATGTGAGAGTTGGACTGTAAGGAAAGGTGAGCAATGAAGAATTGATGCTTTTGAACTGTGGTGTTACAGAAGACTCTTGAGAGTCCCTTGGGCAGCAAGGAGATTCAGCCAGTCCATCCTAAAGGAAATCAGTCTAGAATAATCATTGGAAGTACTGATGTTGAAGCTGACTCTCCAATACTTTGGCCAACTGATGTGAAGAACTGACTCATTTGAAAAGACCCTGATGCTGGGAAAGTTTGAGGGTGGGAGGAGAAGGGGAGGACCGAGGATGAAATGGTTTGGATGGCAATCACTGACTCAATGGACATGACTTTTATTAGACTCTAGGAGTTGGTTATGGACAGGGAGGCCTGGCGTGCTGTGATTCACGGGGTCACAAAGAGTCGGACATGACTGAGAAACTGAGCTGAACTGACTGAAATGTGAAGCAGAGGGCTTCCCACGTGATGCTAGTGGTAAAGAATCTGCCCCTCAGTGCAGGAGACACAGGTCTGATCCCTTGTTCAGGAAGATCCCCTGGAGTAGGAAATGGCATCCCACTCCTGTCTGCTTGTATGGAAAATCCTATGGACAGAGGAGTTTGGCAGGCTACAGTCTGTGGATCGTAAAAAGTCACACACGACTGATTGTCTGAGAAATTACTTTTCTAACATATTCTGTCATCCCAGAAGTTCATTTTATGTAGTTGATATGCGACTTTTGGCCTCAGCTTTAACTTCAATGTTATATTGAATTTTTAACTATTTGTTTTGAAATATTCTTTCTTCTTAGCTAAATTGCAACAGTAGTACAAAGTTTTCTGAACCATTAAGAATAGGTGCATACAGAACTAGAACAAATAATTTCAAGATTTATATGGAAATACAAAAAACCTCGAATAGCCAAAGCAATCTTGAGAAAGAAGAATGGAGCTGGAGGAATCAACTTGCCTGACTTCAAGCTCTACTACAAAGCCACAGTCATCAAGACAGTATGGTACTGGCACAAAGACAGAAATATAGATCAATGGAACAAAATAGAAAGCCCAGAGATAAACCCACACACCTATGGACACCTTATCTTTGATAAAGGAGGCAAAAATATACAATGGAGTAAAGACAATCTCTTTAACAAGTGGTGTTGGGAAAATTGGT
>SJYQ01001062.1:848371-858900 GCA_006410935.1 Redunca redunca | reverse complement strand
AAAAGATGTCCTTTTCATTATAGGGGACTGGAATGCAAAAGTAGGAAGTCAAGAAACACCTGGAGTAACAGGCAAATTTGGCACGTGGATTCTTTACCAGCTGAGCTACCAGGGAAGCCATAAATTAGAATAATATTCAATCTTCTCAACATTTCTTTCCAGACTCTATACAATCTGGCTCTTACCTACTTTTAAATTATTCTCTTCCTTATTTACTATATTTCAGCTACAGTGATTTTCAGTTGATTTTCTTTTAGGTGTTATTTCTTACCATAGGCTCATCCCAGAAGCTTTGCAGCCTGATCCCTTCATGTCTTTTTTCTCTTTTTTAACTTCCTCCCTTTTTCTTTTTTCCCTACAGTGATGGAGCTATAACTGACATAAAATACTGTGTAAATGTAAAGTGTACAATGTATTGATTTGATACATTATATTGCAAAATTATTACCCCCATAACATAAGCTAACAACCTCTATCACACAACATAATTATCATTTCTTTTTCGTAGTTAGAATATTTAAGATCTACTTTCTAAGCAACTGTCAATTATGTAATACATAATTGTTAACTATCATCACTGTACTGTACATTAGATCACCAGAAGTTATTCAGTTTGTAACTGGAAGATTGTACTCTTTGACCCAAATCTCTGCCTAGTCCCACCCCACCCGTCTCTAGTGACCATCATTCTATCTGTTTCTATGAATTCAGCTTTTTTGTAGATTCCACATATAATTATATCGTTACCAAGTCCAAGCTCATACTGATGGTTGCACAACAGGTTAATTGTCAGGAAGCATTTAACAGGAAGCTTCCTGTGTGCTGTTTTGGATCTGTCAGGAATTCTCTGCTCCTTATTAGAGGAGAGGCAAGCCTCTCCCGGGAGCTGAAGAATCCAGGCATTTCCTTCATTAGTTTTTCTATACAGTGATAAGTATCCTCTTCCTTCTTGTGAACCTTATGGTAAAAGTAATTGTTTACAAATCTCTCTCTTTAATATGGATTGCCTATGTATTGTAAGTCTGGAATTTTAATCTTTATCTTTGCTAAGAATAACAACTTTGTAAGACAGTATTTGATGGGGAAACAGTGGAAAGAGTGTCAGACTTTATTTTTTTGGGCTCCAAAATCACTGCAGATGGTGACTGCAACCATGAAATTAAAAGACGCTTACTCCTTGGAAGAAAAGTTATGACCAACCTAGATAGCGTATTCAAAAGCAGAGACATTACTTTGCTGACTAAGGTCCGTCTAGTCAAGGCTATGGTTTTCCCAGTAGTCATGTATGGATGTGAGAGTTGGACTGTGAAGAAGGCTGAGCGCTGAAGAATTGATGCTTTTGAACTGTGGTGTTGAAGAAGACTCTTGAGGGTCACTTGGACTGCAAGGAGATCCAACCAGTCCATTCTGAAGGAGATCAGCCCTGGGTTTCCTTTGGAAGGAATGATGCTAAAGCTGAAACTCCAGTACTTTGGCCACCTCATGTGAAGAGTTGACTCATTGGGGAAGACTTTGATGCTTGGAGGGATTTGGGGACAGGAGGAGAAGGGGACGACAGGATGAGATGGCTGGATGGCATCACTGACTCAATGGACGTGAATCTGAGTGAACTCTGGGAGTTGGTGATGGACAGGGAGGCCTGGCGTGCTGCGATTCATGGGATCACAAAGAGTCAGACATGACTCAGCGACTGAACTGAACTGAAGACAGTATTTATACACACACCATGTTAATTAAAACACCTTTGTTCTATCGGAGCTCTGGTCCCCATGTCTTTCTTTCTCTCTCTTTCTCTCTCTCTCCCTTTCTTTTTCAGGCTGATCCCCTGGAACACAAAGGCTCTCTTAGTTCACTTTCCTGCCGGGGCTTCTAAGACCTTCTTGAGAAGGTGCTCTGTTCCTTCACCCCATCAAGAGGGCGCCTGAGGCCTTCATAAACAGAGCAAGCCCTGTGCAGGGGCTTTATTGGCTTTCTGCGTAAACCAAGGAATATCAGCCTCTTTCTCTCTTTTATTTTCTTATTGACTCCGGACCACCAGGTTCCAGTCCATTAAAGGACTTCAACAGTTAATAAATCAAGAGGCAAGTCGTTGGGACAAGGAACAGTAACTTTATTCAGAAAGCCAGCAGACCAAGAACATGGTCTGGTGTCCATGTCTAGACCATGGGACTCGTGTCCCAAAGAACCATCTTCCCTGGGTTTGGGTGCTAGTTTCTTTCACAGAACAAAGATGGAGAAATGAGGAGATAAACTTAAAAGGCAGTAAGTTTCTGCAAATATTTCCTAGTTCTGGCCAGACTCTGGGGAAGGGGGTGTTAATTTCTTCTTTCCTGGAGTTGACCATGTGGGTCTGGCCAAGATGTTTCTTGTGAGCTAAACAAAGGACTTTGGTATTTTCAGGCAAAGTAAAATAAACAGATCCAGTATGTCAGATTTGTTCTTCCCTGTTACAATATCATCTTTCTCTATCCCACTTATTTCACTTGGTAGAAGGTTGTCAGGGTTAATCCATGTACAAACAGCAAGAGGTCCTCCTTTCCATGGCTAAATAATATTCCATCATTATTATATAATTACAACGTTTTAGGGACATACACACACACACAACACATACATACCAGATTTTCTTTATCCATTTATGCATTGACAGACACACTTAGGTTTTTTCCATATTTTGGCTACTATGAGTAATGCTAAAATGGAGTACAGATTTCTCTTCTAAAAAATAATTTTCTTTACTTTGTACATTTACACAGAAGTCAGATTGTTGGATCACATGGTAGTTCTGTTTTTAATTTTTTGAGGATCTTCCATAGAGTTTCCCATGGGGGCTGTACCAATTTACTATCTACCAACAGTGCACAAGGGGTCCCTTTTCTCACAATCCTCATTAGTACTTTTTATCTCTTCTCGTTTGATAATAGCCATTCCAACAGAAGAAGAATGATCTCTCACTGTGGTTTTTATTTGAATTTCCTAATGATCAGTGATGTTGAGAGGCTTTTCATGTATATACTTTTTAGTCATTTGTTTATCTTCTTGAGTTACGGGGTGGGAGGCGGGAGGGGATTCATGTTTGGGAGCACATGTATACTCGTGGTGGACTCATGTCAATGTATGGCAAAACCAATACAGTATTGTAAAGTAAACTAAAGTTAAAATAAAAATTAAAAAAAAAAGAAAATATCTATTCAGCTCCTTTGCCAATTTTTAAATTGATTAGTTTTTGGTTTCCTTTTTTCTATTTACTTCTATGAGTTTTTTATAAGATATGATTTGCAAATATTTTCTCCCATTCTGTAAATTGTCTTTTCATTTTGTTGATGGTTTTCTTTGCTGTGGAGAAGCTTTTTAGTTTAATGTAGTCCCACTTGTTTGTTTTTGCTTTTCTTGGCATTGCTTTTGCTGTCAAAGTAAAAAAATATAAAAATATAGTCTGATGTCAAGGAGTATGCCTTCTATGTTTTTTTCTAGGCGTTTTATGGTTTTAATTCTTACATTCAAGTGTTTGAGTCTTTAATCCATTGTAAGTTGCATTTTATGGATAGTGTGAGATAAGGATGCAGTTTTTGTCTTTTTCATGTGGCTCTCCCAATTTTCCCAGCAACATTTATTGAATAAAATGTCCTATCTCCATTGTGTATTCTTGGCTCTTTTGTCCTACACTAATTGACTATATATGGATGAATTTATATCTGGGCTCTCATTGTGTTCCATTGATCTGTGTCTTGTTTTTATGCCAATATCATATGTTCTAATTACTATAGCTTTGTAATATGGTTTGAAATCAAAAGGGGTGAAACTTCTAGGTTTGTTCTTTTTCAAGTTGCTTTGGCTATCCTGGGTCTTTTGTTGTTCCATGCAAAAGGATCTGGATATTTGTTTCTTAAGTTAAGGAAGATTCTTGTCATTGTTTCTTCTAGTTCCCTCACCCACCTTCTCTCTTTAATGGTACCCCATAGTGCATATCATTATGGTAGTCCATAAATTCTGTTAAAGCCATCATCACCGTTTTCATTCTTTTTTATTTTTGTTCTTCTGATTGAATTAATTTCACTGCTATGTCCTTGAGTTTGCTGATTGTTTCTTTGACTTCATCTAGTCAACTGCTCAATTTCTCTATTGAATTTGTAAGTTCAGTTATTATCCTCTTCAGCTCTGTTACTTCTGTTTCAGTTCAGTCAGTTCAGTTCAGTTGCTCAGTTGTGTCCGACTCTTTGTAACCCCATAAATTGCAGCAAGCCAGGCCTCCCTGTCCATCACCGACTCCCGGAGTTCACTCAGACTCACGTCCATTGAGTTGGTGATGCCATCCAGCCATCTCATCCTCTGTCTTCCCCTTTTCCTCCTTCCCCCAATTGCTCCCAGCATTAGAGTCTTTTCCAATGAGTCAACTCTTTGCACGAGGTGGCCAAAGTACTGGAGTTTCAGCTTTAGCATCATTCCTTCCAAAGAACACCTAGGACCAATCTCCTTTAGAATGGACTGGCTGGGTCTCCTTGCAGTCCAAGCTCAAGAGTCTTCTCCAACACCACAGTTCAAAAGCATCAATTCTTCGGCGCTCATCTTTCTTCACAGTCCAACTCTCACATCCATACATGACCACTAGAAAAACCATAGCCTTGACTAGATGGACCTTTGTTGGCAAAGCAATGTCTCTGCTTTTGAATATGCTATCTAGGTTGGTCATAAATTTGCTTCCAAGGAGTAAGTGTCTTTTAATTTCATGGCTGCAGTCACCATCTGCAGTGATTTTGCAGCCCCCCCAAAATAAAGTCTGACACTGTTTCCACTGTTTCCCCTTCTATTTCCCATGAAGTGATGGGACCAGATGCCATGATCTTCATTTTCTGAATGTTGAGCTTTAAGCCAACTTTTTCACTTTCCTCTTTCCCTTTCAGCAAGAGGCTTTTTAGTTCCTCTTCACTTTCTGCCATAAGGGTATTCCTGTTTAGTAGTTTTAAAACTTTATCTTTGTTCTCCTGACCTCAGTGAGCATCTCTTATGACCATTATTTTGACTCTATATGAGTCTTCATTTCATTTTGGTCTACTTCTATAGTTTCATCTTGTTCTTTTGTTTGGAACATATTTCTCTGTTTCTTCATTTTCCATGATTCTTTGTGTTGGTTTATGTGCATTAGGTAAAACAGCCACCTCTCCTGAGCCTGACAGAGTGGTCTCATGTAGTGGTCTCATGAATGAACCTTGTCAGCTAGCCCAACCCATGCTCCTGATTGTTTCTCAAATCTTTATGATTATCCAGTCCTCTTCCTTTGCTCTTAGTGGCTCCAACTAATTTGAAGGTGTGCCAAGATCCATCAGTGTCCCAAAGAGGATCACAGTCAGCGTGTATATTCAGCCTGAGTAGAACTGGATCCCAGGAATAGCTGGGAAATGCATGGTTGAGTCACTCCTGGCGGTGGGGTGTGACTTTTTGCCATCTCCCACTGTACTGGGCAGGCTTCCCTCTTAGCTCATTTGGTAAAGAATCTGCCTGCAGTGCAGGAGACCCAGGTTCGATCCCTGGGTTGGGAACATCCCCTGAATAAGGAAAAGGCAACCCACTCCAGGATTCTTGCATGGGAAATCCAATGGACAGAGGAGTCTGGTGACCTATAGTCCATGAGGTTGCAAGAGTCAGACATGACTTAGCAACTAAAGAAAGAGAGAGACCGTACTGGGCTAAGGTGTGTAACTTTTTTTTTGGGGGGGAGGGGGGTGGTCTTAAGCCCATTAAGGACTCTTTTGTTTGCACAGTCCTGTGGGAATCCATTTAGAGCCAGACAATCTGGGGACCTGTCCCTTGGGTAGCAGCTACTAAAGCTGGGATGCAGAACTGTGTACAAGCTCTTTTCCAGGGGAATTACTTGTGAATTGGAGCAGGCAGGAGAGAAAGGGTGAGAGAGGTATCCACTCGCTTCCTTGCTCTTAGCTGAAGTTTATAGCCAGCCTAGTGATGTATGCTAAATTAGAAGCCTGACTTTCAGACCACAGCCTTTAAAGTATACAAATAGTCCTCATTTAGGGAAAGATTAGGAGATGGGCAATTTTTGCCACTGTCTGTGCACTGAGGCTTCAGTTGACAGCTGCAGAGAATGCTTGATCCTGTTAATTACCTCTTTGTTTGCTGTGGTCTTGTGGGTCTCCACAAGTCTTGTGAAGTTCCCTGGTGGCTCAGACAGTAAAGTGTCTGTCTATGATGCAGGAGACCAGGGTTCGAGCCCTGGGTTGGGAAGATCCCCTGGAGAAGAAAAATGGCAATCCACTCCAGTACTATTGCCTGGAAAATCCCATGGACAGAGGAGCCTGGTAGGCTACAGTCTGCCACTGCTACTGCTGCTAAGTCGCTTCAGTCGACTCTATGAGACCCCAGAGATGGCAGCCCACCAGGCTCCCCCGTCCCTGGGATTCTCCAGGCAAGAAAAGTGGAGCGGGTTGCCATTTCTTTCTCCAATGCATGAAAGTGAAAAGTGAAAGGGAAGTTGCTCAGTCTTGTCTGACTCTTAGCGACCCCATGGACTGCAGCCTACCAGGCTCCTCCATCCATGGGATTTTCCAGGCAAGAGTACTGGAGTGGGTTGCCATTGCCTTCTCCAAGTCTATGGGGTTGCAAAGAGTCAGACATGGCTGAGCAACTTCACTTCACTTGTGGGTCTCATGGACTCAAGCTCCATTGGCTTTCCCAGGTAAATGTCTTGAGGGCCTTTCCTTATTTGGGAATCTTTAAATTTGGTGTGCTAGATATAGTGTACAAACTCTTTGCTTTTCAGGGAGAAGCTGGGAGTTTTCTCCTAATTTTATAGTCCTATGCTGGCAATAAGGTTTATAGGGAGAGCATGTCTCAGATTTTCCTACCCACTTCATTGTGGATGGTTTCTCATTCCCCAACGTATAAGAGTTTCTCAGTTGATTTCTGGATTTGTTTTAGAGGGAACTGCTCCATGAGTAGTTATTTATTTGTTGTGTCCATAGGAGGAGGGAAGTTCAGGAGCCTTCTGTCTCACTTTGTTTAAAGACTGCCTCCTTTCATGTCTTTAGTGTCTCTGGTGAACTATGAATTCCTCAGAGAAATTTTTCCTTTGATTCAATCTAAGGTAGCTTCTGTTGTGTCACCCTATAATGTTTTATTCATGGTATTGATTACTCTCTGTAATAGTGTCTATTTGTTTTATTTAAAAAATTTTTTATTGTGATAAGTCATATAAAACATACTATTTTAACTTGTATAGTTCAGTGGCACCAAGTACATTCACATCATTGTACAATTCTCACCACCATCCATCTCCCAAATTTTTCACTTTCCTAAAATGAAACTCTGTCCCCATTAAACACTAAGTTTTTATTTCTTCCTCCAGTAGTACTTAAGATTTATGAGAACAAGTATATAAAATATATACACATAACTTATACATATTATAAATATACAGGTTTTGCTTATTATTATAATTTATAAGGTATAGTTCAATGAACTCACTTTATCCAAAAGTTTGGATTTTACATATAGAATATTCTATATGTTTAAATATATAAATATCTCTGATTAAAATTAGCCTTTTTTGTTAAATAGTTACTTTATATATGTATGTTCTATATAAAGACAAGTCTTTAATTTGAAAGTCAACTTTCTGCTTCACTTATCTTTTGAGCTACTGAAGTTGAATTCTTGGAAAGGAAAGATGTGAACACAGGCCTCTACTGAAGAACAAAAGTTGTCAGTGTGAGATCTGGGGATGTTAGCTTGCTTCAGCTTAGAAATCCAATGATTGACTGTACAAAATCTTTCCAGATTGAAACTCAGAGATGGAGACAATCTGATCCTTACTAGGAAGATCTCAGTAGATAATAATCCAAAAGATAGGGTTGCTGTTTGATGAAGTACATATTAATCTGTCCATTAAAAAAATAAAATAATGGACTAGCTTCTTAGAATCCCACTAGAATAAGATACTTAGGAAAAGAACATTGTTCTTTTTTGTTTCAACAAAAGAGTGAGAATCAAGGCATTATTAGTATAAACAGAAGGCAATAATAAAGGAGATAGAATATGGAGCTTCCTGTAAGTTGAAAAGAATCACACCAATATAATACCAAACGTGTCTTGCTCATTAAAGAAATGTTGAAATATTGACTCAAGAAAATCAGAATAGCACTGGAAAATCTCATATTTGTTTACTCTGTGTTATAAAGTTAATACACTCTGTGTGTGCTTAGTTGCTCAGCCCTGTCCAACTCGTTGCAACTCCATGGACTGTAGCCTGCCAGGCTCCTCTGTCTATGGGGATTCTCCAGGCTAGAATACTAGAGTGTGTTGCCATGCCCTCCTCCAGGGGATCTTCCCAACCCAGGGATTGACCCCAGGTCTCCTGCATTGCAGACGGCTTCTTTACCATCTGAGCCATTAGGGAAGCCCATAAAGTTAGTACTTAGTCCCTCAGTCATGTCTGACTGTTTGTGGCCCCATGGGCTGTAGTCCATCAGGCTCCTCTGTTAATGGGATTCTCCAGGCAAGAATCCTGGAGTGGGCTGCCATTTCCTAAAGTTGGTAGTACCAACCAAAAAAAAAAAAAGTCTGGTATAACTGTAGTGATAAATTTAGGGATTTGTTGAAACAGTGCTATTAGAAAAAGATAATGGTATAATTGGCATATTAAATAGTTGTTAGCCATATTTATTTTAATTTCCTTTCTTCCATGTTTTGATAGCTTTTAAATTATAAAATAAACAGAGCTTTTACACATTTTGTTGTAGTTCAGCTTCTGTAGTTGAACGATGCTCTGCTATATACCTAGAGTCTCCATTGTCTATTTCTGCCACAATAACTGATTAATCCGATCATTCAAGAAGTTTTCCTAGTGCCCTGAACCCAAGTCTTATTCCCTGTTTAGAGACCAAGATGTTTTATCTAAGTTTTAATTACATACTCAGTATTGTGATCATTTTAATTTTATATGTCTCCCTCATTTTACTGTACATTTCATGCCTCTGGGTCTGCATCTCTTTTTATCATTGCATTGCCAATATCCAGTTCAGTGACTAGATGCTGAGTGAATGACCATAATTTGTTGTTGGGTAAAATAGGAGAATTACCTCAACCTAGAGAAGATGCACTTACTGACCAATATATTTTTTCCTCTGATGTTAGACAATATTTCCCCAACCTCTCCAATTTTACAATGGAATCTGGTGGAAAGTCAAACAATTACATAGTAACTATATGGTTACCTAATACTATACATTTTATCTGATAAATAATCATATCTTTTAAGACTGTCAAGTCTAATAAACAATTTTTGACTGTCCATTCACCCTTTACTATTACTAATTTGCTAATAAACATAAACAATAAGAGGACTCATGACTGGTTTATATTGAGCATCTATCATATGCTTTCTAGGCCTGTATATAATAGTTATGTTACTTAATCTTTATAACTATGCTAGGGATACTTAATTTTGTAAGTATGGCCTCTTCTGATAGATGTTGAAAATGAGACTAAGTGTTTAAAACCCATATCCAACTGGTAGGAAACAGAGGCTATAATGCAACCCAAGTCTATCTTGCATCAAAATTCTGCATACCCTTTAACTAAATTATTGAATATTGAACTAAATTTTTCTTCTGAAAACTTCATGTTATGTATCTAAAACCATAGAATAGTAGAAAATGTCAAATACTATGTGCTATTTATACAGTGGATAAAAATGTTTTATATTACAACATTAAAGCAGCATGACATTTTTAATTTTTCACCTAGCTGGCTTCTTTAAGGAGCTACTTCACTGTAGGGTAGGAAACTCTTCCATTCACATGTGACAAGCATCTCGATAGTACAACAGTATATGGTATTGCAAGAAATTAAAATTGTAATATCATAGCTGAAAAGACTTACAAGTGATTATGCCTTCCAAACATCTCTTTTGAGTCATAAGATTGTTCAAATTATTTAGTGTAGATGGTCAACAATTGTTTTTAAACTTAAAACCCCTCCAGGCCATACCAGTATTTTATTTATTCTTCAGCTATCCAACCAAAACGTCTACTGGTCTAATCTACACTTTCCATTGTTTATCTGTAGGACAACTCACCAGTGTGTGTGTGTGTGTGTGTGTGTGTAAATCAGCTCTCTTCTCTGAGCTAAAAAATATTACCTAAGGCTATACAAAGTTCTCGTATCACCTGCAGGATGTTTGTCAGGTTTCTCTAGTAAAACTTGTCTCATTATAAATGATTTAATTCTCACTAGTAACCCCAAAAGTAAGTATATATTAATAACTTTTATGGTAACATATTGAATTTAAATAGCTAAATGAATATTAATTGCATAGTGGAAAAATTAATTCCAACAAATTTTACTATACAGTGTTTGATTTTCCACCAGATTCCATTGTAAAACTGGAAGTAGGGAAATTTTTAACTACTTGAAATTATAAAAGCTTGAAAACCTATTAAAAATCCCCTAAATTATATACAATAAGAAGCTTAGTAAAGTTTACGTAAAAGCAGCATTTTTATTTTTATTCTTCAATA